>SJYC01042425.1:0-14557 GCA_006408675.1 Madoqua kirkii
TTGCCACGCCCTTCCTTCTCCAGATCTTCTGCCTCAGTTATCCTCCAATTAAGGGGTGGGGGGAGAAAAAAGATCGTATTTACCCTTAACTGTGAAAAAAATAAAAGCAGTTCTTGTGAGGGGGGAAAAAAAAGGCAGAGGGAGGATTTGACCCTTATCACCCTGTCTCTTTCGGTTCTAAAGTTCTCGGCACTGGCTCGAGCTCTTTGATGAGGTGAAAGTCCCTTTTGTAAAGCCACCACACGCTATCCTGTCTGTCTCACAGTCCTCCGTTTTCGTTTGTTGCTTTTTGACGTGTGCTGTGTTTAGCTAGGGCGCCTGCTCTCTTTGGTCCCTGGGAAAGTTCCGTCTAGCTGCTCGTCTCCATTCCCCAGGCTGCTGTCTCTTGATGCTGCCTAAACACCATAGGAAAACACATGCCATGTTCGCATGCCACAATGCGGAAAGGGTGACAGATTGGGATCCCCTTGCTTTCATTTCTGCATTTCATGAGATGAGGCCTTTGGGGCCCTGTGTGTCTTCATTGATTTTTCTCCACTGAACTTGAGCAAAAATTAATTCCAGGGTTAGGCCAAGACCATTTGGAAAAGCAGGCGCAAAGCAGCTACCTCTTGGAAAGCTGGGTACTGGCTAACTGCTCCTAGTGGTTGGAAACAGAGAGGACGAAGCAGCATGACCTCTGAGTGGGGTGGCTCTTCAGCCTGGCCCCAGCTCTGCCTCCACCCTTGGTGATGGCCTGGATTGGGGTGATAAGCCAGTGGCGATTTCTCATTCACCAAAGAAGGCACAGGTGCTGGCTGAGCACCAGGCTCTCTTCCAGCTGTAATATTTTTACTTTTCCCCTCAAGTCATTAGGCTCTATAATGGTTAAGCCCATCAGCAGAGAAGTATACACACTTGAGCAGGGTGAACCTGTCCTTTTGTGTCGTGTTTTCCTGACAAGCAAGTTATGGTCTTGTTGAATTGTGTGCATGGGGTTGCTTCAGTTGTGTCTGACTCTTTGCGACCCCAAGGACCATAGCCCGCCAGGCTCTTCTGTACTGGAATTTTCCTGGCCAGAGTGCTGGAGCACTGGACAAGGTAGCCATGTCCCTTATTGAGTTTGCTTGGTCTTATTCCTGTTGCTTTAATCTTGGACTCGGGGGGATGATGGGAGAATATTTCACTCCTAATTTTTGGGTAGAGGAGCTCTTGGTATTTATAGACTGTTAATATTTACCTCTTATTTAGATATTAATACTTCTGCAAAGGTGAGAAGCCTGTAGCCCGTGGGCAGGCCACCTAATATTGCAAACATTTTTTATTGTTAACACAGCCACGCCTTCATTTATTTATTGTCTGTGCCTGCCTTCACAATAGCATGGCAGAGTTGAGTGGTGGATGACAGAGACTGCAAAGCCAAAATATTTACATTCTGCCCCTTTAAAGAAAAGTGTTTGCTGTCCCCTGATTTATCGGTACCTGCAAATGTTGAAGATGGTTTTATGTCATAAAATGTACCATCTTAACCATTTTTAGGCCTCCACTGCAGTAGTGTTAAGTGTATGCCCATCATTGTATAACCAGATCTCCAGAACTTTTCGTCTCGAAAAACTGAAACTGTATGCCCATTGAACAACCACCCCGCCCTATCTAACCCTCTGTAAGCCACTGGTACCTATCATTCTGCTTTTTGTTTTCAGGACTCTGATTACTTTAGATTATCTCCAGTACATGGAATCTTGCCGTATTTGCCTTTTTGTGACCAGCTTATGTCACTTGGCATAGTGTCTGTAAGATTCACCCATGTAGCCTGTGGCAGGCTAGCCTTCCTTCTTAAGGTTGAATGATGTGCTGTTATATGTACATTTTATTTACCTGTTGTTTTTAATCATGGACACATTTGAGTTGCTTCCATCCTTTGGCTTCCCTGGTGGCTCAAATGATAGAGAATCTACCTGCAGTGCAGGAAACCCAGGTTCTCTGGGTCCGGAAGATCCCCTGGAAAGGGAGTGGCAACCCACTCTGGGATTCTTGCCTGGGAAATCCATGGACGGAGGAGCCAGGCAAGTTACAGTCCATGGCATCACAGAGACTCGAACACAACTGAGCAACTAACACTTTGGCTATTGTAAATAAGGCTGCTGTGAACATCAGTGTGCAAGTAACTCTTTAAGACCACACTTTGAACTCCGAAAACATGATAAATATCTGGGTTTAATGTTATAATTTCTTTTTAGTGTTTTATTTAATCCTGCCATTGAATAAAAATGAGACTCAGGCTATGCAAGCAAAGAGTAATTTGATTTTGATATTATCATCTTGGAAGATACTATCTACACATACAAATTCATTATTTATTAATTTCTATAAGAATCATAAATATTTCTATGATTTTTAAAAATGAACATATGTAATACCATAAAAGCTAGTGTGTCAGTTTAAAGTAGATTTTTTTCCCCCTCTGTCTTAAAAGAGGTATCAAATCTTTGCATATGGCATTTCTCTAACTGTTTGAAGGGAAAGCTTGCTAAACTCTCAAAATGTACTCTGGACAACAGTTCATTATCAAAATGTGAACTGATCCAGTCCAAGATAGTTTTCCTTTTGCCATATTTCTGGTTTTTCTTCCTAAGACTTAGATGTCTTGGATGGCATACGCAAGCCTGGTCTTGAGAATTGTATGGATGATAGTATACAAAACATATGGATTTTACTGGGAACCATCAGGTCCCAGATCAAACCTTATAACCATGGCTTTCTTAGTCCCTCAGCAGCTAGAAAGTCTCAGGTGGGTTCGCTATTTCCATGTTTCATCACACTCTGCTTTTGGTTGCGGGGGTCAGGGGGATGGCTGTGCCCAGGATACCCTCTCCCCTTCCCCAAAACACACACTGTTCCGTCTGCCTCTGTCTCCTTTCAGGAGCTCCTGGAGAAGGTGTCATTTTAGATTACAGTTTAATGGAAAATCACTGCATTCAAGTAGCATGGTGTACTAGTTACTGTTGCTATGGTTTCAGTCTCCAAGCTGTCATGTCTGCATATCCCTCTAGATTACCGTCTTCCTTCTGGTTCACAGCTCAAGTATCATCTTTCCCAGCGATTCCTCTTATTCTCTCATGGTAAATTGGTTGCAGTTTTTACCATCCTCTTCAAGAATTTTGTATAAAAGAAGACTGTTGCACCTTGCTGGATTAACTTAACACGCTCTTTTTAAATGTTTCTGCTTCAGGGATCTGTTCCACTATGATATTACTTTTATTTTACAAAATGGTGGTTTTCTTAGACACACAAAATGGAATGAGGATTTTATTTAATATCAAACAGCAGTAATACATCTACTATTTCCTGAGTGCCAATAGCTTTACAGCACTGTAAGTTACTTTCATTAGATTTAAAGGGATTTTCAAATACAGTCTTCTTTCCAGTCAGACTTTTCTGTGACAGAAAAACATAATGGTTTGATGGTTGTCTACACTGTCACTTTTAAATCAGACTGGATTTATAAATTGGCTATGGAGAGTTAGTATTTCAGAAAAAAAGCTCTGAATCACAATTGCTTTTCATAAAGCAAAACAAACAAGCAAGCAAACTTGGGTTCTGTTTTAGTTTGTCATCAAGGGATATTGAAAGAATTTGAAAACCAATTTTTAAATGATTAAATTATTTTATCCAAGCAGTGTTGGCCTCATAGTGAGTCATAGACCGTCAGTGGTTTCACAGGTCTTCCTGTCTGTCAGTGAAACTCATCTTCATCTCGATTCCAAATCCATCCATTCTTTAGTGTTCAAACTATCGCAAGAAGGAGTCCATTGAAAACTGGTGTTCTCCAGTCACAGCTCTGAGATTTAAAAAAAAGAAAGAGGTATCTGTGAATCTTTGGTCTCCAGGGAACAGATAAAATTTTAATCTCAGGGAAATTAGCCAAGCAGGCCTACATATGACCCAGTGTATGACCTGGGCAAGGTTGCTCTGCTCGCTAAATCATGTACAGTTCAACTCACTCCTTTCAGAAGGCTTCCTTTGACTTCCCTTAATGAGTTTTTGGTCAAGTAAAACCTTAAAACAGAAAGCATCAACGTGTGTGTGCTTACCCTTCTAGCATAAATTTGTTCAGGGCAATTCCAGGTAAAAGAATATTATCCCCTCAAGTGAAAAAAATTCCATTTCCTGTTCAACAATTATCCCACACTTAATCATCGCACAAGATAAATGAAACTCGTATATAGGAGCCCTAAAATCTTACACTGGCCAATTTTACATGGACTCAGGGAGCCCTAAGAAGAAGCAGGCCCTGAAAGGCCATATGTATAACTTTGAAATGAAATTCCCACATGCATTAATCAGGCTTCTGTTGTTCTCATCAAATGAAATATGATTTTCGGGCTTGGTAACACTTCACAGTTGATTGGCTCTTTCTATCCAGCGACCCATCTATCTGTCCATCCATCTATTTAAATTCACTCCCCAGCTGTGATTCGGAGACAACCATTGTCATTTAGATGCTGATTCCTGACTGTGGTTCTTCTGGTGACTGCTGACATTGGAATAAGGGATACCACTCAAGATAGATTAATTATATAAACAAATGAAGGATGGGAGTTTTTTCCTGCTTTGTTCTTTTAAATCTTTTTTTCCCCCTGGGCCTTTAGAGATGAGACTGCATTCTTAGGAGCAAAAATAGTTCATGGGTATTAGTTTATGTTCTGAGAGAGGTCCAGGCAAAGAGACTTGGAAAATACCCACATCTAGGGAGGAAGAACCGTATGGAAAGCCCATAGACGCCTGTATGGGAAATAAATGAAGAAGTTTCTCAAATTGAATGCTGAAAAGAAGTTAGCAGAGTTAAAATGTATTACATTTAGGGTCTCATTCCCTTTCAATTTTTTTTTTTTAAAATAAGGGAAAGAAAGAGACAGGAGAACCTGGCAATAGGAATTGCTTCCGAGGCAGGGGACTAGATTATAGAGAAGAGGAGATAAACAGAGATGAGAATGAGGTTGGAGTTGTACTGTATTCCTTTTTGTGCCTTTTAAATTTTGTACCATGTGCATATGTTATCCTTAAAATAATAATGTGTAAAAACTAATGAGAATAACTGAGACCAGAATGGGAACAGATAAGATTTGATAGAAGAAAGAAAAGGATAATGACAGAAAAGTCCCTTACTTTGCAAGAAATGAGGAGGGATTTTTAGTTTGTTTTTCATAATAATAAAGGGAAGAGGGAAGATGTGTTAGAGGCAAAGATGGGAAGCCGACTTCCCAAGGTTATATCATAGGGCAGCTGGATGGAGGAGGTTGGAGGATGAAGTCATTCTCGAAAGCCATCAGCAGGGAGAGTCATGTGAAGTGGTCAAGTCACTGAGGAATAAGATGATCAAAACCAGCACCTGAGGGAAACCTACCAAAATCAAGAACAATGAGAATGTTTCTTTTAAAAGCCTTCACTGTTCTAAGAGAACTAGAATAAGCAGACTTAGGCTTCTTCTCTTAGGGTTGGGAAGAGGTGAAGAAGTAGAAAGATAACTTTTTCCATTCTCCCTCAATTGCATCCCAGAAGAAATGAGCTCTGTGTTTTGCACCAAATGAGAATGTAGAGAATACTCTTTCCCGAAGAAGAAGCAAAGGGAAAGAGGACTTCTCTTCCAGAGGGGATTGTCTCCACATTTTCCACCCAGGCTGGGGCCTCTGCGTTGGGTTGCAGCATTGCAGCATCTATCGGTTGGTGTTGGATCTCCTACTTGGTGGGAGGATGATGGGGAGGGAGTGAGGTTCTGCTGGCTTTAATGACCTTTCCTGTGTTCTCCATCCACTTCTAATTCTCATCCACACTACTTAACAGGCTCAGACAAAATCTTCCCCTACAGCATCTCTGCACGCTTTTCTCTAAATCTAGCAGTTTTATCAGTTCCTTTTTACTGGTTGTCTTCCAGGTTTTAGAAACTAAACCAAGAGTGTTTATGCTCTTGTGAGCCCTAATTCTTAAGAAGTAATATCAGTTCTATAAATTCATCACATCCCTTTAGCTTCTAGTATTTACTAGTTTATTTTCTAATACTCTCACAAGGGCCTTCTACTGCTCACGTCTAGAAAGAAATGGAAATATATACAGATTCTAAGCCACACATCTTTTTGTGCATACATCATGGCCTGGGTTCCCACTCACACAGTATACATGTCAAAATCAGAAGTGCTGGGGAAGGCGCAAGGACACAGTTGTTCCCAGGGCTTCCAGGGTCTGCAGAGCAGACTCCGTTTTCCCTGGAATTTTATCATGGTCACCATAAATCAAGTGTATGAGAATAAAAAGTTGAAACACATTTTTAATTTTAAAGCTTTCCATATCTTCCTCATCCAGGCCATGTAGGCGATACTTCCTCACTCTCCTTCCCCAAGCACTGCCAGGAAAAGCCAGTGATTTGTAAATTGAAGCTATGTCAGCGAAAGCTTTTATTGCTACTTATTATCCGGGTCTGTGTCTGCTTTTAATTTTAATTCTCTGCTGAAAGAACTAGCTTTGCCTTTAAAAATGTTTGCACGTCTTCTACTCTCTGATGAGAAGACAACAACTACAAGCCAGACAACGATTAGATTTCTTAAGTTAGCCCCCTCTTCCCCATCCGTAGTGTATTTTAGGTTTGGAGCAAAACCTCTTGTATTCTGTATCGACCTACTTGTCCCTCTTCTCTCCCGGCATGTCCCCGTTTCACCCACCATTTTGCAGTTTCAGCTAATAAATCATGTAAGTAAAGTAGACATTAAGAAATGGATGTTAGGAAAGAGGGTTTTGAAAATGAAGATTTGATCAACTTTTTCACTTATTCTTTAATCAAGAAAATAAGAATAGCCCATTTTAAGAGAATGTTAAATACAAGTTGTGGGGAAGTCAAAGCACTGCTCATTTTTTGTTTAAAGCTATCTTTTTCATGGTACAAAAGCACAGCAGATATTTAAGCTCCATATTGAACAATATGATAGGTTTATTTATGTTAAGACAATTAACATATTTGAATTTTTTCCCAGCCTTGGGTTTTTCTTAGTATTCTGTGCTATAGATAAGATGTAGCAGCAACTTAAGTATGTATACAGTGCAGGATATTTCTGGTTAAATATTTGTAAGGTGTCTTCAGTTTACAAAGCTGTTCCATGTTCATTACTTGGTTGGAACTACACAGCAGCGCAATGAGGGCCTGAATTCTTTGTCCTGTTTCATAGCTAGGACCACTGAGGTGCTATGGGCCTGGCTTGCCCACAGCCACACCTATAAGGCAGGATTCGACCCAAGTCCTCCGACTCCACAAATCCGATAAATGGATCCTTTAAAGTGCTTAGTCACCACAGGGGAAAATGTTTCTGTGGTGGAAGAGACCGAACCTCGCATTAACATAGCAACCGCCTCTTCCAGCACATTCCACATTTTCTGTTCCCATTTTCTCTGCCCCAAGGGCTTATGTTCTGTGTTAGGCTGGTAGCATTTCTCCCACTTCATTTTACTCCGTGAGTGCAATTTGTAGTGCAAAATGGCTCGTGTCTCCACATCGGTCCTGGGGGCCAGGTGCTTGAACCCTGCTGTGGTATACTTTTTAGAGCCCTCAGGCCTGGACAGACAGGATAAGGCTCAAGGATGGAAAGCTGATGTCACAAAGGCCAGTCCCTGGTTGAAGATCCTGTGTGTCAGCTTATCGGCTTAAAGCCAGTGCACTGCAAAAAGGTTAATACTCGTGAGAGGAGAGTACCAGAGACCCTACAGCAAACAGGCTCAGAAGGATAGGTGGCCTCCTGGCCCACTGCCAGTCAAGGACATTTTCCTAACCCTGAATTCAGGCCTCTCTGGCCTGGGTTGTATTTAAGAGTCCTCTGAGACGTGAGTAGGACATGGAGGTCCTACTGGTCCCAACTAAGAATTCTGATTCGGGAGGTGGGAGGTAGAACCCAGGAGTATGATTTTTAATGAGCTTCCAAGATGATTTCCTTGTGTGGATCACATCTTGAGACATATTTTCCCAGCACACCACTGTGGAATAATTGATGCTCCAGTGACAACTGACCCATCAAAAAAAAAAATGATTTTGTTCTTTTTAATGAGACATCCCAAAAGACAGGTGTCAAATGTATAAACATTTCTTAGGTTGTTTTAAAAAATAAAGTTGAATTATATGGAAAGGTCACTAAATGAGACCCTCCACCCCTCAAATTCTACTATATTAAGCATTATTGTGTTTTTTGGTATTCATCATACATGTTTACTTAAACCTTTGAGCCTAGAAATTGGTATATCACAGACACTGAAATACTTTACCCATCTTTGATCAATATAACCTCGCTCATTAAATTTCTTCTCCTGTTTCAGCTGAAGCTTCCTTAATGCTCTTTAGGTTGACTCAGGAAACTGAAAGCTGGGATGGAACCTCGGGTTAGTTAATATCTAGAGTCGATTACTCAGAAACTTACCACTTTGTGAGCACATAGCAAACAGCTCTGAGAATTAATTTACACATGCTAAGGTCAGGGAACTTTCCAGGAGCAATCTGGCGCTGTTACTGTCCCGATATGCATGTTTTTAGCCTGAAGCATCATAAATCAGTCTTCTCCATCTGCATCCTTTCTCTTTCGTGTGGTTTGACTACTGCCTGTAGTTGGTCCGTTTCTTAGGACCAGATCAGCCTGAGACAGAGAAGTCTCTGGCACTGGATCACCCACCACCACCATCACCTTATTCTGTGGTCTGTTACAGCTCGTCTCATGAGCAGTGACGTCCTGCTTTGAGTTACTTCCTGTAGTGAGAAAGAGTCGGGGATGGTGTGAAAACAAAAATTTTCATTTGTCCCAGAATAACATCCTGTACCTGTAGGGATGCCTGAGAAGCCATGAAATCAAAAATAAAGACTTTCAGGAGCACAGTTCTTTGACATTCTTGACAGATGTATGGCCACTCTCAAATAGGACAATGAAAACTTTGAAGTTGAATGTCTTAGTAGAAATGATGTGAAAATTAGGAAATATATTATTGAAAGTTTATCTTGTGGCAGCTCCGATTTTAAGCATTACCTGAATAGCCTCATTCAAATTCTCCAGAGGGTAGATACTACGATCCCCTCTTCATGGATGAGGATTTTGAAGCTTGAGAGGTTAAGTAACTTTCTCATTGTCCTGTAGATTGCGGCAGGGCCAGATGGGAAGGGGTTGTAAATTTACTCATATGTCACGTGTATACACATCTTACTTTCTAGACCTGCCAGTGGCTTCTTTATGAGCATGCATGGTGGGGACTTCAGGACTTGTCAGTTAAATGAGGTTAAATATAGCCTCCTTCATTTCATTTTTAAATGTTGAGTCTGTTCAAAATTCTCTTTCCTACTCTCTCTGGTTGAAGTAGTTCCTTTTAGGATGCTCTTTCAGAATTTCCCCCCTCCCAATCCTGCCCAGGAGGGCACTGGCTGACTCTGTCCTGGAGAGAGAGGGGAGATGGCATCCTTGCAGCCACCCTCTGTCCCCTGGCTCCTTTCTCGTCACTGCTGCAGCACGGCCATTCTGGGCTTGCATGGTGTATCCCTAAAACCTGTGGCTGGGTTGATGCCCGGTCTCCTTCCTCCGCCCTGGCAATGTTCAAAGAGCCTTCGCCACCTTCCCCTGATGAATCACCCTAATGGCACCTCAGACTACGCTGGACTCCAATCTGGCCCTCAACCCAGGACCACTCCCTGGCAAGCTCACTAACCCACTCCCTTTGCCACCTTCCTTTTCTTTCTCAGAGAATGTGAGACTCTGAATTTCTTCTCCACACCCTGAGAGCCCAGGGAAATATTTGTTGTTGCTGTTCAGTCACTCAGTTGTGTCCAGCTCTTTGTGACTCCATGGACTGCAGCACACCAGGCTTCTCTGTCCTTCACCATCTCCCTGAGTTTGCTCAAACTCATGTCCATTGAGTCAGTGATGCCATCCAACCATCTCATCCTCAGTCGTCCCCTCTTGCCCTCAATCTTTCCCAGCATCAGGGTCTTTTCCAGTAAGTCAGCTCTTCACATCAGTGGCTGAAGTATTGGATTTTCAGCTTTAGCCTCAGTCCTTCCAGTGAATATTCAGGGTTGATTTCTTCGAGGATTGACTGTTTTGATCTCCTTGCTGTCCAAGGGATTCCCAAGAGTCTTCTCCAGCACCACAATTTGAAAGTATCAATTCTTCAGCACTTAGCCTTCTTTATGGTCCAGCTTTTACATCTGTACATGACTACTGTAAAAACAATAGCTTTGAGTATGTGGAACTTTGTTGGCAAAGTGACGTCTCTGCTTTTCAATACACTGTCTGGATTTGTCAGAGCTTTACTTCCGAGGAGCAAACGTCTTTTTATTTTAGAGTTGCAGTCACCCTCCACAGTGATTTTGGAGCCCAAGAAAATAAAATCTGCCACTGTTTCCATTTTTTCCCCATCTATTTGCCTTGAAGTGATAGAACCAGATGCTAACCTCATGAACACAATGAAAAGGGAGATGTTGGGTTTGCCAAAAAGTTCATTCAGATTTTCCTGTAAGAGGGTATGGAGAAACCCAAATGAACTTTTCCCCAACCCCGTACTGGGGAACTGAATTCAGCTCTCCTTTGCCAACTGCATTGCTTTACTGGGGTGCAGCTGATCTTATTTAGATGAGAGACAAGCTTGAGAGGCAACCCTCTTGCAAATTCCCAAACTGGTAGTGGGACAGGCCACATTCTACCTTTAGTTGTTTCTTCAGTGTTTTCTCTCCATGAGACAAAGTGGAGGCCCCTACCCTATGTCATGGCCCACTTCCCTGATTGACTTGTCCTTGTCCAGCCAGAGGGGATGGGCAGGCTTTCTCCCCTTCTCTGTCCTATCATTAACCTCCCCACTCCAACCCCCACCACAAGAAAAGTACGATCAACTCAGTCTACTAAAATGGGAGAGAAAACTGGTATAGTGCTTTATTGTCTGGTAAAGTGAATTGTAAGCTTATTACTTGCTGCAGACTTCAAAAACCTCATTTGGGCCATCAGGAGCTAGAGAGTACCACTTCCTCTCTCTGTTTCTCTGGTAACAGTCCACATGAACAGCCTCCCACACATCCCAGGCAGATGTATGCCTCAGGCTGACCTTGGAGAAGGTCAGGTGCATGGAAAAGCAGAGAGAAAAGCACACTATTTGGAAAAAAGATCACCTTGAATTTCCCATAACTGGAACATAAACTATGTAGGCTTTCATCCATTCTACTCACTGACCACAGGCATGAATGAGATATATATATATATATATATATATTTGCATTGATAGAAATGACAGTGATAAAAATAAATCAGACATGAAACACTTCACTTTAGTCCAAAAGATATCTGCAGTTATAAGAGTGGAAGCCAATGCCATCAGCAGATTTCCTGAAAAATAACAATTAACAGTGACAAAATAAAATGACCAGTCATGAAAGTATAACTGGACGTTTGGTAGAAACACCCAATATCACCAGTTTGGAACTCAACCGGTATTCACACCCTGACTTAAATCTTAAAGTCATTATGTCGAAGAGTCTAAAACGGCACTCGGTAGATATTTGTTTTAAATCGAGTTTCCTGTGTCCGTGTGCTCTTTCAGCTCCTTTTACGGTATACCTCATCAGTTTCATCTCTCTGATTCTCAACAAAACCCCTTCTGTGTATTTATCAACCTTCACATGGCAAGTTCAGGCCCCCACATCCCTGCACTTCCTGGTTGCGTCACCCAAAAAGGAAGTCTTTTCCTTAACTTCCTCCCTGCCAAGTTATGGCCATTATCTTCCGCAAGCCTCACCTAAAACCCAGAACTTCCATGAATTCACTTTTTGGTTAATACACTGCTTTGTAATTGTTCCAATGTACTATTTTGTACTTGTTCTGATGTATTTTTCTTTCCTTCAACTATGCTAACTGCTCTTAAAGACGTTAAGCCTTAATTACCCTCTAGACACGTGACACTGTGCGTTATTTCAAATATTTAGCAAATCTTTTTCATTTGACCTGCTTTCTTAATTTATTTTTATCTACAGTGTATGAGAGGAGGGTCAGATTGGATTAAAACATTTCTAACCTTATTTCGACTTCATTCCAGTTTTCTAACATTGTTGTCAAAACACTGAATATCTGTTTCAGGTTGCAAATAAAAGTGTCTGTCTTCTTTATAAAAGAGAAATCCATAGTTAGGAGGAGCTTTTTTTGAATGTGTATACATGGTTCCCAGTCATGGCATCTGGTCCCATCACTTCATGGGAAATAGATGGGGAAACAGTGGAAACAGTGTCAGACTTTATTTTGGGGGGCTCCAAAATCACTGAAGATGGTGATTGCAGCCACGAAATTAAAAGATGCTTACTCTTTGGAAGAAAAGTTATGACCAACCTAGATAGCATATTCAAAAGCAGAGACATTACTTTGCCGACTAAGGTCCGTCTAGTCAAGGCTATGGTTTTTCCTCTGGTCATGTATGGATGTGAGAGTTGGACTATGAAGATGGCTGAGCGCTGAAGAATTGATGCTTTTGAACTGTGGTGTTGGAGAAGACTCTTGAGAGTCCCTTGGACTGCAAGGAGATCCAACCAGTCCATTCTGAAGGAGATCAGCCCTGGGATTTCTTTGAAAGGAATGATGCTAAAGCTGAAACTGCAGTACTTTGGCCACCTCATGCAAAGAGTTGACTCATTGGAAAAGACTCTGATGCTGGGAAGGATTAGGGGCAGGAGGAGAAGGGGACGACAGAGGATGAGATGGCTGGATGGCATCACAGACTCGATGGACGTGAGTCTGAGTGAACTCCGGGAGTTGGTGATGGACAGGGAGGCCTGGCATGCTGCGATTCATGGGGTCACAGAGTCAGACACGACTGAGCTACTGAACTGAATCATCCAAATGTGAGGTCTTTGTGAGGAGTGATAAAGGCTTTCTATAATTGAGCTGAAACTATTCATTTTTTGAGCCATGGCTGTGTGCTCAGTACTAGGTATGCAAGTTGACCACTTGAAAGTGATGCTTAACACATGCTGGGTGCTCACTCTGGGTCAGGCCCTGGGCCAAGAAATGTTGCATGCATTACCTCATTAGGCGTCTCAACAATTCTGTGAACCAGCCAGTATTAAATACCCCCACTTTACCTTTTTAGGTTGGATACAGACTAAATCTGTAGTGAGATGTGTTTGTGTTCCTCCCCATAATACATGAAGAGATAAGGAGGTGAGGAGTTCTTTCTCCCTTGGTGAGAACAGCAGAGGGCAGGGCAGAAGGGTGTGTAAAGCAGGGAGGGTTGGGGAGAGGGGGTCAGGGGACAGGAAGTCCAGAGCAGAGCGTGTAACATGGAGCCACAGCCCCTGGCTGTTTGCGTTCTGGTTGCCAGGGAACCGGGCACACGTGAACAAGGTCACCTGTGCCCCAACACTTGGCTTTCTCAGCAGCTACTTCTCTGATATAAGGGGTTGTAGACACTGAAGGGACAGAGCAGGGATGCAGGATCCCTTCCCTGAGGTTTCCAGACAGTCAGGAAGAAAGGCAGACACACACATGATTAACACCAGTGCAGAGAGCTACACCCAGCGTCTCAGAAATACAGAAGGAATGATTAATTTCTCAGCTATTCAGTCTTCTGCTGCTTCTGGTAAATTTCCCTTCTCCTTCCCTCATCCCACTGACTGGTGCCTTTTCATTCTCAAGCTGATGAGCAGGGCATTCCTCAAAAATCTTCCTCAGCTCCTCCGTGCATCATCCTCACATTCTGTAAGCAACCTCATCAGCTCTCATGACTTCACTTCCACAGTCTCAGGGTGGACGGTAGGGTTTCTCTCTCCCTAAGCCTGACTTCTCACTTAAGATATTTGAGAACTTTAGGAAACACTAAGGTCTCTTCACAGGCCACACGTAAGTGTCCCGGCAGCTCACCGGGCACTGCCCTGTGTCCGCTCCCAGTCTCCGCCCCAGTCCTCTGTTCTGTTTTGTGTTTCTACAGCTTACCACCTTTGTTGATTGACCCTAGCAATCTTCGGGGCCCCAGACTCAAAACCTGACTCATTCCTTAGCTTCATCTCCTGTGTCCTATTGTATCCCGCTCAGAGACCCTTCAAAAGCCCCCTTGCGGTGGTCCCTTCCACTTCTCACTGTGACCACCTGATCTTGACTTTTCATCACCTGGGGCTTTAATGAAAGGTCTCCTAACAGATGTGTCTGTCTATCTGCCTCTCTTTATCTCTCTCTCACACACACCCTCATTCACACTTACAAACACACTTAACCAAAATCATACCTTCTCTGAACAGCAGTCTTGTCATGATGTATCTCTGCTTAAGGATCTACTGTGTTTATCTGTTAGCCTCCCAATCCTCTGTGTTCTCCGTGACCATGCCCACTTTGTCTATGCCATGCTGGCCCACTCGCCATCAGAGTAAAACTGAAACTCTTTAGGCTGTTTTTTCAGACCAGGTTGCAGTATTACTTGGTGATAAAGATCTTGAGGAAATTAGCTATGCGTGTAGGAAGAGTCCTAAGGGAACTGAGAAGCCTCCCCTCTTTCTATAGATTTTATAGCAGTAAGAGGTAGCCAGGGCTTCCCCCTG
>SJYC01042427.1:0-12789 GCA_006408675.1 Madoqua kirkii
CGGCCTGGAGAACTCCATGGACTGTACAGTACATGAGATTGCAAAGAGTCGGACCAACGGAGTAACTTTCACTTCACTTTTGGAGTTAGCGCAGACAGAACTGGGGGAAGACTTGCTTATGGGGAGAGAAGAGGCAAGGATGGGCTCTCAGTCTCTGCCAGGCTGGGGAGAGATCACCTTTACTGAGGCATGGAAAACATGCTGAGAGACACGTTTGGGGCATAAGAAAATAATTCACAGATAATTCATGTAGGAGATGAATGTGAGATAATCCCAGTGGAATTGTATGTTTTGTTGTGGATCTCTAAGAGGTACTCACATTTAGGAATTGTTGGTATCTGTGATTGATACGCATGAGAACAAATGAGATCCCTTAGTAACAGGTTTGGGAAAAGAAGAAAGAAGGGGATTGGAATTTCAGCACCTAATGGTCAGGTAGAGGAGAATCCAGAGTAAAGAAAAAGCAAGATTATTTGGTGTCATGGCAACCAAAAAATGGAAGTATTGCAAAGGAAGGATCTGCCAACTCTGAACGTCCCCACTGTAGGTCACACGTGATGAAGAATAAAAAGTGTTCCTGGATTAAGCATCAAACAAGTGTGTTTTGTAAAATTGTCAAGGAAGGAAGAATGAGGAAATACGAGGAAGAGGAAATATGGGTATAGGAACAAGTCTTTTGAGAAGCTTGGAGGGAAAGTAGGGTGTGGAAGGACAAAAGTCTGAGCAAGATTTTCCTGATAGGAGAAAAGCCTGTTTGCAGATGAGAGATGGGAGGCAGGTGCCATGCAAAGTTGAAGATACAGGAGAGAGAGGAGTATCTTGGAAGACTAGGACTGAAATACAGAGTTCACACAAAGGGACTGGTCTTGATAGGGAGACACAATACAGGAAGGATGGGTGTAAGCTATGGAAAGAGTGTGGATACACAGTAAGGTAACTGGGGAGTTCCCATGTGGTGATGGGTTCCCCGGTGGCCCAGCTGGTAAAGAATCTGCCCGCAGTGCGGGAGACCTGGGTTCCATCCCTGGGATGGGAAGATCCCTTGGAGAATGAAAAGGCTACCCACTCCAGTATTCTGGCCTGGAGAATTCCATGGGCTGTGGACTCTGTGGGGTCACAAAGAGTCGGACATGACCGAGCGACTTTCACATGTTACTACGGGGCTTCCCAGGTGACTCAGTAGTAAAAGAATCCGCCTGCCAAACCAGGAGACTTCAGAGATGGGGGTTCCGTCCCTGGGTCAGGAAGACCCCCTAGAGGAGGAAATGGCAACCCACTCCAGTATTCTTGCCTGGAGAATCCTGTGGCCCAGAGGGTCCTGGTGGCTACAGTCCTTCAGATCCCTGATCATCAGACACTGCTTGGCAACTGAACATCTGATGGCTCCAGTTTTCTTTAAGTATCGGATATAGATATCCCCTGAGAATAAAAGGAAGAAGAGTGGATTTAAGAAGACAGGTGAAGGCATGACATAGTTGACCAAAAAAAAAAACAAAACAAAACCATTTAGAGGCATGAGTGCCTGATTGAGGCTAGTCATCAGGGCCACTGGGCACAGCTGTGTAGGCACTGCACAAGGTTGCCGTACCTCAGAGGGGCACCATTCACCTCAAAAACATCTCAGATTTATGTATTTGTCATGACAAGTTTCTGATAGATGGCAGTAAGGTACCTTGTTCTTGCAAAATCAAGACATGGCCACAGATTTCTAACAGAGGAGTAAAGTGTCTTGAGGAAGGGAGGTCGTGTTCTAATTCACACACAAGCACTGTTTGGGATGCCTGTATTGTTTCTCATGCAGTTAGAAGATAATACCAGCCTGCCCCAATGGTGGATTTTTCTTCAGCATACAAGCTACCGCAGGCACAGACATGAGGAGGTAGGAGATGGGTCCCATCCGTAGCTGGAGTTTTCTAGGAAGTTATGAACTGAGTAGAAAGGACTGCCAAAAGAGCAAAACAGCGTTTGACCTGATACCCATACAATCCAAGCTTGATGCAAAGGAAAGTAAGGACGGTGGTCAGTGGATCTGAAGCGTCTCGTCTGTGAGAATGCAGGCCTGCCTGTTGGCTGTTACACTGGGAGCTCCTGAGAAAGTAAGTCTCAAGGATGGGAAGCTGTGATCAAAGAGTCTGATATTTGGTGGTTCTGGAGGTAAGACGTTTCTGGTGGTGTTAGGGTCAGCATGGAGCAGAGTTGAGTGTGCTGTTGATAGACTTAGTCTTTACTCAGTAGGATAATGGGTTTCCCTGGTGACTCAGCAGTAAAGAATCTGTCTGCCAATGTAGGAGATTTGCAGAAGACTTGGACTCCATCCCTGGGTCGGGAAGATCCCCTGGAGAAGGAAATGGCAACCCGTTCCAGTATTCTTGCTGGAAAATTCCATGGACAGAGGAGCCTGGTGGGCTATAGTTCATGGGGTTGCAAAGAGTCTGACACCACTGAAGCAACTGAACACACACCACACACAATGGGATAGTAAGGAAACCTTTTTTTTAACCTTTAATTGTCAATGTGCTCAAAAATCTAAACCACAAATCATATCCCAAGAACTGAAGAGTTTGGTCATCTCAACTTTCTACATTTGAGCTCCAGAACATGAAAATAGAAATTAAAATGAACTCATGATTAATGTTTAAAATACAGTTTTATGTATGTGTGCTTTCTTAGATGTTGCTTAGCTATTTCTTGGAGAAGGCAATGGCACCCCACTCCAGTACTCTTGCCTGGAAAATCCCATGAATGGAGGAGCCTGGTGGGCTGCAGTCCATGGGGTCCCTAAGAGTCGGACACGACTGAGCAACTTCACTTTGACTTTTCACTTTCATGCATTGGAGAAGGACATGGCAACCCACTCCAGTGTTCTTGCCTGGAGAATCCCAGGGACAGAGGAGCCTGGTGGGCTGCCATCTCTGGGGTCTCACAGAGTCGGACACAACTGAAGCGACTGAGCAGCAGCAGCAGCTATTTCTTAGAAATTACTAAGAGGATTTTAATTGTTTTGCTGTTTAATCTGAAAAATATTTTAGCTCTGTTAAGGTAAAACAACTTGAACATTTGTTTTTTAAGATTCTGTGCATTAGAGACATTGACAAATATTTCAATGATTTATTATTTATATGATTTATGAATACTTATGATTTATTCTAGAAGTTTTGCAGGTAATTCCTCATAGTGTTACTACCTGTGTTATTTCAGAATTCTGCTCTGGGAATAAGCCCATTGTTTTTGATGTTTTTCTGGTAAGCAGAGGTAGAGATGGTGTTCCTTTCTTGATATCTGGTGATATATTGGTAAGGCTTGTTTTAAAAATAAGTGCTCCATGTGTGTGTGTGTGTATGTATGTTACTGCTCAAGGGTAGAAAAGAGTAGTATTGAGGCTCAAAAACTTTACTTTTGAAAATAGGCTAGCGCAATGGAAAGCTATTTAAGTGTGATAAAGTATTCATTATAATAAATGCAAAAGTAGTAAAAAATGTAGAGTTAGGAAGGTATTTGAATAAAGGCCACTTGAGGGATGAAGTTGTGGCTTAGACATAAACATTTAGGGTACATGTAAGCTGAAGTCTGGGAAGTGAATAAAAATGTCTTGTATTCACGAGAGATGAGAACAATACCTTTCAATATGCCTTATGACTATGTCTGGGATACAAGGATATCTTGTTTCTCCCTCCTGGCCCTGTTTCCTTGATTGGATATTTGGATGCTGTTCCAGTTACTATGGCTGAGTCAATTACTCTGAAACTTAGTAGAATAAAACAGCCATTTGTCATACTCATAGATTATGTGGGTCAGGAATTCAGACAGGGGACAGGAGTGACCCTGCTGACTTCCAAGTCAAAGGACAGTGCAGCTCGGGACTGGCTCTTTTTCTCAGAACGCTTGCCCCGGGAACCCAGCCGGCGGCCAGCACAGGCCTGAGACAGGTGGGCAGTCTGGGCTTCCTCACAGCCTGGTAGCCTCCCCAGATAAAGAGCCAGTTGGAAGCTTCATCGCCTTTTGCCTTAGAAGTCACACAGAGTCATTTCTGCCTTCTATTCATTGTCAGTTCGTTACAGTGCCTTTTCCATGTGTGACTGGAAATAGTACTGTGGCCGTTTTTGCAAAATACACTCTGCCATATACACTTACCGGTTCCTTTAAGCATTATTCAAAGGTGTCTTCCTGAGAGCCAGTGACACAGTCATTTCAAATATATATTATTTCTTGGGCTGTGACTACCAAAATGCTCTGAAAAATTAGCCCCAAATACAAGCAGTGCCGAACCTCTCAGAACACCTGAAGCACAGTTTCCTCTCCTGACTATCCTACACCTCCGTAACCCTCCTCAGCTTATGGCCAGGCCCCTCCTTCAGGGAGGACTGTTGGCTTTCTTACCTTGCCCTTCTCATCAAGACTCAAAACCACAGGAACAAACACTTTTTCACCTCATTGTAATTCCGCCCAGCTAGCTTCCCTGCTGGCTCAGCAGTAAAGAACCCGCCTGCCAATGCAGGAGACGTGGGTTTGATCCCTAGGTCAAGAAGATCCCCTGGAGGAGAAAATGGCAACCCACTCCAGTATTCTTGCCTGGGAAATCCCAGGCACCAGAGGAACCAGGTGGACTGTAGTCCATGGGATCGCAAAAGAATCAGACAGGGCTTAGCAACTAAACAAAAGAACTCTCCTGAAATCTCATGACTTCCCCATGTCCAAAACCTATCAACAATTTTCAGGCTTTATCTTAAGGAATCTCTTCTCTACAGTATTTAATAATGTTGACCACTTCTTCCTGCTTTAAACTATATGACCTTGACTCTCTGAAATTCTACACCCTAGTCTTTCTCCTCCCTTTGCTCCTTTTCATTGCTGTCTGCTTCTTTGCCCATCATGTTGGCCTTTCCCAGGGTCCTATCTTAGGCACCAGAGGAACCTGGTGGACTGTAGTCCATGGGATCGCAAAAGAATCAGACAGGGCTTAGCAACTAAACAAAAGAACTCTCCTGAAATCTCATGACTTCCCCATGTCCAAAACCTATCAACAATTTTCAGGCTTTATCTTAAGGAATCTCTTCTCTACAGTATTTAATAATGTTGACCACTTCTTCCTGCTTTAAACTATATGACCTTGACTCTCTGAAATTCTACACCCTAGTCTTTCTCCTCCCTTTGCTCCTTTTCATTGCTGTCTGCTTCTTTGCCCATCATGTTGGCCTTTCCCAGGGTCCTATCTTTGGCTAAATGTCTATTTGTGTTCTTGATTCAACTACAGTTGACTCCAAAATCTCTGTCTCTTATCTAGTCCTTTCTCTCAAACCCTTCCTAGTATGCCTGACTACCAGTTGAGCGTCTCTACTTTTCATGAGGAGGTGGGCCAGAATCTAAATACGTGTCATCTGAAACTAATTTCATCTCCTTGTTTGCCTCTATCACTACTCCATCACCTTATTTATTACAGCTCATTTCTTTATTCTCACTGAGGTCAAATACTAAAGAATATCTGAATACCTTTTTTTTTTTTGTACCTTCTGTTGTATCTAACAGATCACCAGATTTGTAGATTTGACCTAAATATTCTTTAGATCTATATTTTCTGTACGCCTACCATCTCAGCTCTCCGGGGCTACTAAGCTCTACCATGCCTCCCTGCTTCACGTCTGCCTTCCACACTACCCAGTGTGATCTAAACGAAACCCAAATCCAACCACATCACGTCTCTGCTCAGTGGCTGCTGAGGCCACAGGACCAAGTTCAAGCTCCTCAACATCCCACAGAACCCACTGTGGCTTTGCTCCTGTCCAAATCTAGGGCCTTACCTCACACCTTCCAGCCTCATTCTTTATACTGCAAAAACATGACGATGCTTCGTTTCCTCCAAACAACAGCTGTTTCTTACACTCACCTCTTTGCTTATGTTGTTTCCTCTGCCAGAAGAGAAACTGAGGTCAATACCAATTCAGCAAATAGGCAGTTGATAACCACTACTGCCTCAACCTTGAGAAAGAGAACAGAAGTACCCAAGGAAAGCGGCGGGTGTGGGGTAGCACAGCGTGCAAGGCAGGATGGGTGGATGTTTGTGACAGAGGGTGACATTTGCTCAAACCACATTTTCTGCCATAGGCCATTAGCTTGTATTCTACTTCCATATTCTGGCTTGTGGTAGACCACAGTCAGTATTGTTTGTCACATATATAACTTACAGAAACCTTATAGTTTTCAAAAGAAAATTCATAGAAATATTTGGTTCCAGAATATACAAAATCTTCTGCTGACAAAGTTCTCTTTGGGGGCAAACGCTTTTGGTTGATTCTCTAACTTCCATTGCAACCCAGATGGTTAGTCTTAAGACAGTAGTTCTCCAGGTGTGGTCTGCAAACAGCTATATCAGCATCACATAGGAACTGTTAGAAATGCAAATTCTTGAGTGCCCCCATCCGACCTACTGAATCAGAAGTCTGGGTGGGACCCTGCAGCCTGTGTGTTAGTAAGCTCCTCCAGGCGATTCTGATGAATGCACAAGCTTGGGAACCACTGGTCTGAAGACAGTCTTTATAATTTCATTCTCTCTGACACTAACTGGTATAAGAATTTACAGGTTACCCAATTCTGACTAGTGACAGAAAGTTGATCAGGTTGGTAAAGAGGCTTCTGTGAAAAATGTCCTTGTTCCTAAGAAGGATACTCAGGAAAAGGCCACTCCCGGGCATTTCCTGGCAGTCCAGCGGTTAGGACTGTGCTCTTTCAGTGCTGAGGGCCAGACTTCAGTCCCTCGTTGGGGAACTAAGAGTCTTCAAGCCACGTGGCACTGCCAGGGAAAAAAAAAACACTCCTGTACTTCCCTGGATGTTATCACGCCTGGTTGTGACCCTGGAACTGCGTCAGCCTTCTGCAAACCATAAAATGAACGTGACAGTTAGTCACTTAGTCGTGTCCAGCTCGTCTCGATCCATGGACTGTAGCCCACCAGGCTTCTCTGTCCATGGGATTCTCCAGGCGAGAATACTGGAGTGGGTAGCCAATCCCTTCGCCAGGGGATCTTCCCAACCCAGGAATCAAAGCCAGGTCTCCTACATTGAAGGGAGATTCTCTACTATCTGAGCCACCAGGGAAGCCCCCAGGAATCATGAAGGTGCCAGCTAATGGAAAACGCAGTAGGCTCAGAATGGTTACACAGTAAACTGAAATAAATTTCAGTCCTTCAAGGGCTTCCCGGTGGCTCAGATGGTTAAAAGTCTGAAAAATACATAAATAAATAAAAAGTCTGCCTGCAATGTGGGAGACCCTCATTCAGTCCCTGGGTTGGGAAGATCCCCTGGAGAAGAGACAGGCTACCCACACCAGTATTCTTGCCTGAAGAACCCCATGGATAGAGGAGCCTTGGCAGGCTACAGTCCATGGGATCACAAAGAGTTAGACAGGACTGAGTGTTACCTTCAGGACTTCAGAGGCAGCTTTGGAGGCAGTTATACCTGTTGAGTATGTAGTTAGTGTTAATTCACTAAATGCATCCTAATTGCTTACACCTGTTTTAACCGTTCTCTGATGGCTTGTTTTTAAAAAAATAAAATAAAAATGGCTGCATATACTTATTCTTTATATTTATACATGCACTTAGTCATACCTGAAAGCTCTTCCTTTGTTTTTGTAGATGGCACTAAATGGTGATTTTAATTAGCATGTTTGTGAGATTCTTCGAAACCAAGCAAAACCCAGATGTCCCATTCACTTCCATAGCGGTCACACTGTACTTGAACTGTCAAATAACGGCGCTCCAAGCCCTTTCCCTATTTTTCCCGGAGGTACAGGCCTTTCCCAGGAGCCCCAGCACAAGCACCCCAGGGAATCCCACAGGAATGCTGTGCTCCTCCGGTCTGCTGTGTCTGTGTGTCTGTCCTCAGTCAGCTTGTCAGCCTCCAGTCTACTTGACTGCTTTCTGTGTCCCTCACCGGCCTGTAAGGGAGGAGAGTTAAGCAAGTTATGTTCTTGCTTCTGAATAATCAAAGACCTACTCAAGTGCTTTCCTGAGGTCAAAGGAGCAATTTCTCCCCAAAGATGAATTCAGAACTCACTTGGAAGGTCATTTCCCACTCTTTGGCTGTGAAAGTTTTCAAGGATGTGGAAGTTGAGTTTTTGCTGAGCCAGCACTTTGCACAAGAGCCAGGTGCTCTCTGAGGGGTGGTGGTCTGCACGGGGTTAGGGGTTCCGAAGACAAAGCCGGAAAGAAAGCAGCCACAGAGCTGCCATACTGGGCCTTTCACCAAGAGCAACACAACTAGACCTCAAAGACTCTAGAGCCAGAGGGTCCCTTGGGGTTTGAAAACGGGCTTATCTCATCTCTCCCGCAGCGGTAGAACTCAGCGGCTCCCTCGGCGACTGCACAGCCGCTCTCTGGGTCTGGTCGTGTTATAAAGTCTCCCCACTGCTCATTGTCTGTCTCCTTCCACGTTCCCCAGTGCAGACTTCAGGAGAGAGAGTTGGACGGGCCTAGTTCATCCAAGCCTTTTGTGTTTGAGCTGAGTTCCTTTTATACCAGATGACCTTGCAGGTTATTGACCCAGATGGAATGACTCTCTCCGGTTGGGTGTCAGCCCCAGGTCTAATCAGCTGTGTTGACAGCATGGAGGTGGGGATAAGAGGCCAGGTCTCCACAAAGCCACTCCTCTTCCAGAAACAGGCTGTGGTTACTGCTTCAGCAGAGGCTGTGAGTGGGGCAGTTTCCCTGAGAGGAGCCTGTGGGGTCTGGTCAGGGTAATTATGTTGCAGCGTAGCTACCTGGCGGCTTCCCTGGTCACTCTGTGGTAAAGGATCCGCCTGCCGGTGCCGGAGACTAGGGCTTGATCCCTGGATCAGGAAGATCCCCTGGAGAAGGAAGTGACAAGCCAGTCCCATATTCTTGCCGGGAGAATCCCGTGGACAGAGGAGCCTGGCAGGCTGCACTCCATGGGGTCTCAAGAGTTGGACACAACTAAGCAACAAAGTGGTAGAATGCAGTCCCTTCTGCAGGGAAACAAGGAAGGCTGGCGTTTCATTCATGATTGGCATCTACATTCTGACCTCATCAAATTGTCCTTTCTGGGCTTCTGTTTCTTTTTCTTTCTTTCTTTCTTTCACTTTTTATTTTGTATTGGGGTATAGCTGATTAACAAACAATGTTGTGTAGTTGCATGTATGCAACAAAGGGACTCAGCTATACATATACATGTATCCATTCTCCCCCAAACTCCCCTCCCATCCAGGCTGCCACACAACATTGAGCAGAGTTGGATGTCAGGTTCTTCATCTGCAAGATGAAACAGTTTATCTTATTGATTTCTAAATACCTTTCACTCAGGGCTGGTCCCAGTTTTGCAAGTCCAGGCTAATATAGTATTTGGAACTCTCTTTAGGATAAAAAGCCTGCAAAATTAGGCGTGAGGTCTTTGAAGGGGCCCTGACTCAAGCTTGCTCCATTACATATAAATCCATCTCTGTTTAAATGCATAAGTCGTTAGGATATTTTCAACTTAACCTGATAAGAGTTTATCAGGATGTAACTGCTGTGTAAGTCAAGATTAAGATCTGTATACATTCTTCAAGGTGCATCCATGCTTCAAAGACGGTAGCAGTATATCTCAGCTAATGTGTATCTTCAGGCTCTTGATACGTTATAGCTTATAGTGAGTTTGTACTTGTTGTTACCATTGTATTGCACTATATCTGCCTCTTCACACAGCATGGATCAGTAGCTCCAAAGAAATTCCTGGTAATATAAAAACTGAGACAAAGATACTGATGTAATAATTCAGGACAACTAACTTTATAAATAAAGTTTATAAATAGTAGTTTATAAATAGTGAACAGAGCTTGGAAGGCAAGGTGGGTAGGAGTGGATTGTGATGTATATTACTGGTGGGTTTCACATCAGCAACCAAAAAGGAAAAGTTCTGAAAGGAAATATGGGATTATGGAAAAACTAGATTTAACCAGCTCATCAAAGTCAGGGCAAGAACAATTATGGTTTTTTTCATGATATTTTCTCCATAATGTCCAATGTATATCTGTTAAACTTAGGGGGAGAGGGATTCCACCTGGAATAAGACAAAATGATGCTTTGTTTCTAGTATAAAGTTAATGAATTTTAGTAGCAAAACAGAGGAAAACAGTAGAATCGGAAAGACTAGAAATCTCTTCAAGAAATTAGACATACAAAGAGAACCTTTCATGCAAAGATGAGCACAATTAAGGAACAAACTGTAAGGACCTGGCAGATAAGATTAAGAAAAGGCAGCAAGAATACACAGAACTGTATGAAAAAGGTCTTAATAACCCGGATAACCATGATGGTGTGGTCACTCACCTAGAGCCGGACATCCTGGAGTGTAAAATCAAGTGGGCCTTAGGAAGCATCACTATGAACAAAGCTAGTGGAGGTAATGGAATTCTAGCTGAGCTATTTTAAATCCTAAAGGATGATGCTGTTAAAGTGCTGCACTCAGTATGTCAGCAAATTTGGAAAACTCAGCAGTGGCCACAGGACTGGAAAAGGTCAGTTTTCATTCCAATCAAAGAAAGGGAATGCCAAAGAATGTTCAGTCCATCACACAGTTATGTTCATTTCACGTACTAGTAAGGTTATACTCAAAATCCAAGCTAGGCTTTAGCAGTATATGAGCCAAGAACTTCCAGATGTACAAGCTGAGATTAGAAAAGGAAGAGGAACCAGAAATCAAATTGCCAACATTCGTTCGATCATGAAGAAAGGGAATTCCCAAAAAATATCTATTTTTGCTTCATTGACTACACTAAAGCCATTGATTGTATGGATCACAACAAACTGTGGAAAATGTTTAAAGAGATGGGAATACTAGGCCACCTTACTAGTCTCCTGAGAAACCTGAATGTGGATCAAGCAGCAACAGTTAGAACTGGACATGGAACAACAGACTGGTTCAAAATTGGGAAAGGAGTACGACAAGGCTATATATTGTTGCCCTTCTTATTTAACTTACATGCAGAGTACATGGTGCGAACTGCCAGGCTGGATAAATCACAAGCAGGATTCAAGATTGCTAGGAGAACTATCAATAACTTCAGATATGCAGATGATACCACTCTAATGGCAGAAAGTGAAGAGGAACTAAAGAGCATCTTGATGAGGGTGAAAGAAGAGAGGGAAAAAACTAGCTTGAAACTCAACACTCAAAAAACTAAGATCATGGCATCCAGTCCTATCACTTCATGGCAAATAGATGGGGGAAAATAGAAATAGTGACAAACTTTATTTTCTTGGGCTCCAAAATCACTGTGGATGCTCACTGCAGCCATGAAATTAAAAGATTCTTGCTCCTTGGAAGGAGAGCTATGACAAACCTAGATAGAATATTTAAAAACAGAGAGATCACTTTTGCTGACAAATGTCCATATAGTCAAAACTATGGTATTTCCAGTAGTCATGTATGGATGTGAGAGTTGGACCATAAAGAAGGCTGAGCGCCAAAGAACTGATGCTTTTAAATTGTGGTGCTGAATAAGACTCTTGAGAGAGTCCCTTGGACAGCACGGATATCAACCCAGTCAATTCTAAAGAAAATGAACCTTGGATATTCACTGGAAGGACTGATGCTGAAGCTTCAATTCTTTGGCCACCTGGTACAAAGAGCTGACGCATTGGAAAAGACCCTGATGCTGGGAAAGCAAAAGGAGAAGAAGGTGGCAGAGGATGAGATTGTTAGGTAGCATCACTGACTCAATTGACATGAATTTGAGCAAACTTGGAGAGATCATGAAGGACAGAGGAAACTGGTGTGTTGCAGTCCATAGGGTTGCAAAGACTTGAACACAATGTAGTGAATGAACAACAACAAAGTCATATTGATAAAGGCATTTGCACCATTGTTCATGCTTTTTGAGTAAACCTGGTCCATGCTTTATCAACTCAGAACTGAGGAGCTGTGTTCTTTAAGGAATCGCTGTGAAGAATACAACTTGCAATGTTACTTCTCTCTCTTTTTTTTTCTCTTGGATTTTTGCTGATTTATTGTTGTTCAGGTGCTCAGTCGTTCCCTTGATATCTCCTATTTTCTTGAAGAGATCTCTGGTCTTTCCCATTCTATTGTTTTCCTCTATTTCTTTGCCTTGTTCAGTTAAGAAGGCTTTCTTACTTCCCTTTACTATTGTCTGGAACTCTGCATTCAGTTGGGTATATATTTCTCTTTCTCCCTTGCCTTCACTTCTCTTCTTTCCTCAGCTATTTGTAAAGCCTTCTTAGACATCCACTTTGCCTTCTTGCATTTCTTTTTCTTTGTGATGCTCTTGGTCACTGCCTCCTGTACAGTGTTACAAACCTCCTCTGTAGTACTTCAGGCATTCTGCCTACCAAATATGATCCCTTGAATCTATTCATCACCTCCACTGTATAATCACAAGGGATTTGACTTAGGTTATACTTCAATGTCCTAATGCTTTCCACTGCTTTCTTCAATGTAAGTCTGAATTTTGCAATAAGGAGCTGATGATCTGAACAAGCTCCAGGTGTTATTTTTGCTGACTGTATAGAGCTTCTCCATCTTCACATACAAAGAACATAATCAGCCTGATTTAGGTGTTGGCCATCTGATGATGTCCATATGTAAAATCATCTCTTGAGTTGTTGGAAAAGTGTGTTTGCTATGAGCAGCCTGTTCTTTTGACAAAACTGTTAGCCTTTGCCCTGCTTCATTTTGTACTCCAAGGCCAAACATGCCAGTTACTCAGGTTATCTCTTGACTTCCTACTTTTGCATTCCAATGTCAAATGATGAAAGGGACATCTTTTTTTTTTTTTTTTTTTTTG
>SJYC01042428.1:0-12986 GCA_006408675.1 Madoqua kirkii
TTCCCAAAAAATATCTATTTTTGCTTCATTGACTACACTAAAGCCATTGATTGTATGGATCACAACAAACTGTGGAAAATGTTTAAAGAGATGGGAATACTAGGCCACCTTACTAGTCTCCTGAGAAACCTGAATGTGGATCAAGCAGCAACAGTTAGAACTGGACATGGAACAACAGACTGGTTCAAAATTGGGAAAGGAGTACGACAAGGCTATATATTGTTGCCCTTCTTATTTAACTTACATGCAGAGTACATGGTGCGAACTGCCAGGCTGGATAAATCACAAGCAGGATTCAAGATTGCTAGGAGAACTATCAATAACTTCAGATATGCAGATGATACCACTCTAATGGCAGAAAGTGAAGAGGAACTAAAGAGCATCTTGATGAGGGTGAAAGAAGAGAGGGAAAAAACTAGCTTGAAACTCAACACTCAAAAAACTAAGATCATGGCATCCAGTCCTATCACTTCATGGCAAATAGATGGGGGAAAATAGAAATAGTGACAAACTTTATTTTCTTGGGCTCCAAAATCACTGTGGATGCTCACTGCAGCCATGAAATTAAAAGATTCTTGCTCCTTGGAAGGAGAGCTATGACAAACCTAGATAGAATATTTAAAAACAGAGAGATCACTTTTGCTGACAAATGTCCATATAGTCAAAACTATGGTATTTCCAGTAGTCATGTATGGATGTGAGAGTTGGACCATAAAGAAGGCTGAGCGCCAAAGAACTGATGCTTTTAAATTGTGGTGCTGAATAAGACTCTTGAGAGAGTCCCTTGGACAGCACGGATATCAACCCAGTCAATTCTAAAGAAAATGAACCTTGGATATTCACTGGAAGGACTGATGCTGAAGCTTCAATTCTTTGGCCACCTGGTACAAAGAGCTGACGCATTGGAAAAGACCCTGATGCTGGGAAAGCAAAAGGAGAAGAAGGTGGCAGAGGATGAGATTGTTAGGTAGCATCACTGACTCAATTGACATGAATTTGAGCAAACTTGGAGAGATCATGAAGGACAGAGGAAACTGGTGTGTTGCAGTCCATAGGGTTGCAAAGACTTGAACACAATGTAGTGAATGAACAACAACAAAGTCATATTGATAAAGGCATTTGCACCATTGTTCATGCTTTTTGAGTAAACCTGGTCCATGCTTTATCAACTCAGAACTGAGGAGCTGTGTTCTTTAAGGAATCGCTGTGAAGAATACAACTTGCAATGTTACTTCTCTCTCTTTTTTTTTCTCTTGGATTTTTGCTGATTTATTGTTGTTCAGGTGCTCAGTCGTTCCCTTGATATCTCCTATTTTCTTGAAGAGATCTCTGGTCTTTCCCATTCTATTGTTTTCCTCTATTTCTTTGCCTTGTTCAGTTAAGAAGGCTTTCTTACTTCCCTTTACTATTGTCTGGAACTCTGCATTCAGTTGGGTATATATTTCTCTTTCTCCCTTGCCTTCACTTCTCTTCTTTCCTCAGCTATTTGTAAAGCCTTCTTAGACATCCACTTTGCCTTCTTGCATTTCTTTTTCTTTGTGATGCTCTTGGTCACTGCCTCCTGTACAGTGTTACAAACCTCCTCTGTAGTACTTCAGGCATTCTGCCTACCAAATATGATCCCTTGAATCTATTCATCACCTCCACTGTATAATCACAAGGGATTTGACTTAGGTTATACTTCAATGTCCTAATGCTTTCCACTGCTTTCTTCAATGTAAGTCTGAATTTTGCAATAAGGAGCTGATGATCTGAACAAGCTCCAGGTGTTATTTTTGCTGACTGTATAGAGCTTCTCCATCTTCACATACAAAGAACATAATCAGCCTGATTTAGGTGTTGGCCATCTGATGATGTCCATATGTAAAATCATCTCTTGAGTTGTTGGAAAAGTGTGTTTGCTATGAGCAGCCTGTTCTTTTGACAAAACTGTTAGCCTTTGCCCTGCTTCATTTTGTACTCCAAGGCCAAACATGCCAGTTACTCAGGTTATCTCTTGACTTCCTACTTTTGCATTCCAATGTCAAATGATGAAAGGGACATCTTTTTTTTTTTTTTTTTTTTGTGTTAGTTCTAGAAAGTGTCATAAGTCTTCATAGAATTGGCCAGTTTCAGCTTCTTCTGCATCGATGGCTAAGGCATAGACTTGGATTACTGTGATGTTGAATACCAAGATCATCCTGTCATCTTTGAGACAGTACTTGCACCCAAGTATGGCATTCAAGACTCTTGTTGACTATGAGGGAATACTCCCTTTCTGCTGAGGAATTATTACCCACCGTAGTAGATATAATGCTCTCTGAATTAAATTCCCCCATTCTTAGCCATTTTAGTTCACTGATGCCTAAGGTGTTGACGTTCAGTCTTACCGTCTCCTTGACTGACCACTTCTTTACTGGAAAACGTGAACAGTGGTGCAGATTCCTTTCTCATTATGACTTTGCTCTTTCCCAACACCTAATGAAGGGAAAAATTGATGATACATAGTTTAGCACAACTTAAAACCATATTTAAATACTGCAGTAGACTGTAAAATATTAGAGCCCACTGTCACAAAAGACTGGATTGGAATATACTTTCCACCATGCCCCAAGTGGACACAGCTCTCCAGCTTTTTTCAGTGTGATATGCCAGTCAGTTGGCCGGTGAACTGGCAGTGGTCTTCAGTTATAAATATCTCCACAATGTTGGTTCATGCTCAGTTAGAAAAGGAAGACATTATTTTTGCACCTCTTCTTTTAATGTGGTTGGCAAATGGTAGACATAATGGTAGAAGAATCTGAAACATAGTTTTTATCATGTTTTCATGGTTACCATCTCTGTTGTTTTCACCCTTCCCCCAGTGAATACTTTTATTAATGCCCATATGTATGTTCACATCAGAATTGAAGCAAAAATATGGAGGTTCCCACATACTCCTCCCTTACCAAACACATAGCCTCCCTCACCAGCAGGATCCCATATCAGTGTGATATAGTTGTCATAATCAATGAACCAACATTAATACATTGCCAACCAAAGTCTGCCATTTACGGTAGAGTTCACTCTTTGTGTTACAGATTATATGGGCTTGAATAAATGTATAATGTCATGTATTTACCATTATAGTATCATATGGAATAGTTTCATTAAACCAAAAGAAGAAATCAAAGAATTAATAAAATACAGTAGAGAAATAAAACATAAAATGAAATTCTTATACTAACTGTGAACTAAAGTAGGACAGAGTTGAAACCAAATATATTAGTCTTATCAATAAATGTAAATGGGCTTAATGCACCTATTTAAAGAAAAGATGTTCCACTGGACTCACAAAGCAAAACTCAGCTATATGCTGTATCTAAAATAAAATTGTAATAAAGGCTAAAAATAAAGGGATAAGCAAAGAGTTACCAAGCTAGTGGAAAAAATGTTAATAAGAAAGCAGATGTAGAATATCTATATAACTTTAAAAAAAAAAACACCTTTTAGGTGGAAAAAAAGGACACTTTTTAATGCTAAAAGCCAAAATTTACAGTGGACATAAAACATTTATGGGTATCTACATACTAAATTATTCAGCAACCACTTTTAGAAAGTAAAGTTCACAAGAGATGCAAAGGGAAACATGGAAGAAAAAACCTACTAATAGGAAAATTTAACATAATACTCTCAGTGTAAGACAAATCAAGTTTTAAAAGTAAACATGTTGAAGACTTAAACAACATAATCAATAAGGATATATATCACACTCTACACTCAGACAACAGAAAATACACTTTCTTTTTTTTTAAACTTTTTATTTTGTGTTCAGTATAGTCAGTTAACAATGTTGTGATACTTTCAGGTGGATAGCAAAGGGACTCAGCCAAATATATACGTGTATCCAGTCTCCCCCAAACTCCCCTCCCATCCAGGCTGCCACATAACATTGAGCAGAGTTCCATGTGCTATATGGCAGGTCTTTATTGTTTATCCATTTTAAATACAGCAGAGTGTGCATGTCCATCCCAAACTCCCTAACTGTCCTTTCCCACCATCACACTTTTTTAAGTGAATATGAAACATTCACCAAAAAGAAAAGATCCTGCATAAATTGAATTTCTTGAAAATAATAATGAAAAATACCACATAACAGAATCTGTGGGATACATATAAAGCAATGATCAAAGGAATATTCAAAGCCTTAAACACTTAATAACAGTTAAAGAGGGCAATAAGTAAATTCTCAATTTAAAAAGCTAGAAAAGGAACAAGAAATAGACTAGAATACAGCAAAATGAGGAAAAGCATAAAGATAACATTGAAATTGAGAACAAAAGCCAATAAATTTAATGAAAAATTAATTATGTAAGCCATTACCTAACTCAAGAAAAAGGGAGAATGCACACATACACCTGTCTCTTATACACATCTAGATGTGTATAAGAGACAGCCACTGTATAATCACAAGGGATTTGATTTAGGTCATACCTGAATGGTCTAGTGGTTTTCCCTATTTTCTTCAATTTAAGTCTGAATCTGGCAATAAGGAGCTCATGATCTGAGCCACAGTCAGCTCCATCAAAGACCAAATGGTCCCATAAATGCTCCACAAACTGTTCAAGAGTATTGTGAATGAGGGAAATCTTAATTGTTTTTACTATGAAAATATAATTAGGTATAATTTTTACCTAAACCTGATAGAAACAGTACAGAAAATTATAGACCAGTATCACTTATGAATAGGGATATAAAATTACTAAATAAAATATTAGAGAATAGAATCTGATAATACATGAAGAAAATAATATACCATGACCAGGTGGGATTTATCCTAGGAATAAGGATGACTCTGTATGAGGTAATCAATTAATTTAATAGCCCTATAAATAGATTTGAGGAAGACAATCATATAATTATAGATTCTGGAAACCTTTTACAATTGTCAACACTCATTCCTGATAAAGTCACTCAAGGAAAAGGAATTGACGGACATTTTCTGAAAATATATAGTTTTGTCAAGTATAAATATTCATTAGTCTTAAGGCCAGCGTAAGGGGGAAACATTAGCACTGTTTCCACTAAGATTAGAAGCAAAGCAAGGTTACCAATTGTCCTATTATCATTCAAAAATGTGCTAGAAATGTTAGGCAATACAAGTAGACACAAGAAACCCATCAGAGGCATAAGAATGGGAAAAGTGAAGCTGTCTCTATTTGCAGATGACATATTAATAATTATGGACCTAGAAAGCCCTAAAGAATTAATGGTAAAACACAATAAAATAATAAGAGATTTCAGAAAGCAGCAAGCTATCTAAGAATATACAAAGAGAAGTAGACACAAGAAACCCATCAGAGGCATAAGAATGGGAAAAGTGAAGCTGTCTCTATTTGCAGATGACATATTAATAATTATGGACCTAGAAAGCCCTAAAGAATTAATGGTAAAACACAATAAAATAATAAGAGATTTCAGAAAGCAGCAAGCTATCTAAGAATATACAAAGAGAAAACTGTATTTACAATAGCAACAGTCCTTTGGGTCACAAACATGACTGAAGAGATTTAGTACACACACACACACACACACACACACACACACAAAGAAGATAAAATGCTTAAGAATAAATTTGACATGAAATATGTAAAATCTTTATAAGGAGAACGTAAAACGTTCCTGAAAGGTAAAAATAACTTGACGAAACAGAGGATAAGGAAAAAAATTTAATTTCAAATAACATAAGGGTGGAAGAAGCAAACCCTGATCACTCGGAGCACAGTATTGCAACAGCATGCTCTTGGGCTAAAAACAAAGTAACTCTGAATGGATCTTTAACTAGTTAGCAGACCTCTCTTTCTGCAGAAGCCTAGGTTAGCAATTCTGAAGTCATTTTTTATGTGTTCTAAGGCTGAGCAAATAAGTTGTGGGTAGTGGGAGTCAGGCTTTGTATTTTGAGAGAGGGAAGCTGCAGTCAGAGTAAAAGAAAAAAATAGAATGAACTCTGCGGTATTGGATTGGAATTGGAGATACAGATGTGAACTCGAGTTCTAATACATATACATACATATGCACATACACATGTAGTAACTAGATAAAGATCTGCATGGATTATATATCTGTATTGTGCATATCAGTGTATGTGTATATGTCATATTTGTCTATATGTATGTGTAAACACTCCCCAGCTCTGTCCTCTGAGAAGGCAGTTGAAGCAGTTGCACCCCAGCTGCAGTGAGCACACCTAGAGCCAAGAACTTTGTTTCTATATACCCAAATTCTCCACTTAAAAGGAAGTAGAGAATAGGGTGTATATAGTCCACAAAGAAATGATTGAGGCAGGTGAAGTATTAGAACCTTGTTATGCCCCAAAGTAAGAATGTGCTTATGATAGGGATATGTCAGAATGGCAGAGGATCCAGTTTTAAGGAACTCCAATGGACCAAATCTGGGATGATATAATCATTAAAATATTAAGTTCTTTCCTGGCTGGAACTATGGAGGGTGCAGAAGCGAAGAAAAAGAAGGTTCCTGCTATGCCAGAAACCCCTAAGAAAAGCGAAAGAATTTCACACAGTTTAAGATCCAAGTGCCTGAGAAAGAAGTTTGCCCAAAAGATGCTTTGAAAGGCAGGGAGGAAGCTTATCTATGAAAAAGCTAAGCATTACCACAAGGAATACAGGCAGATGTACAGAAATAAAGTTCGGTTGGCTAGGACTGCACAAAAAGCCGGCAACTTCTATGTACCTGCAGAGCCCAAACTGGCATTTGTTGTCAGGATTAGAGGTATCAACAGTGTGAGCCCAAAGGTTCTAAAGGTGCCGCAACTCTCATCTCTGGCAGATCTTCAGTGGCACCTTTGTGTAGCTCAACAAGGCTTCATTTAACATGCTGAGAACTGTGGAGCCATACATTGCATGGGGGTACCCAAACCTGAAGTCTGTAAATGAATTGATCTACAAGTGTGGTTATGTCAAAATCAACAAGAAGTGAATTGTCCTGACAGACAATGCATTGATTGCTTGATCTCTTGGGAAATATGGAATCATCTGCATGGAGGATCTGATTCATGAGATCTATACCATTGGAAAACATTTCAAAGAAGCAAACAACTTCCAGTGGCCCTTTAAATTGTCTTCTCCATGAGGTGAAATGAAGAAAAAGATGACCCATTTTGTAGAAGGTGGGAAATGCCAGCAACAGGGAAGACCAAATCAATAGGCTTATTAGAAGGATGACCTAAGGTATCTACCAGGATTATTTTTGTAATTTGGTCAGTTAATAAACAATTAAAACAAACAAAATACTAATTTAAGTAAATGATGATAGTAAATTTAATACTACTGAATAAAGCCTCCATGTACTATACCAATATAAATGAAGAAGTAAATAATGAAGAAGGGAAAGCTTTAGTGTAATAGAAAATGCCCTAATAAATGTAGAAAGAATGATGAAATTAGAAAATCACCTTCTGCCAAGTCATCATAAAAATAATTTTTACAGGCAAGAATCATCTGTGAATGCTAAAACTAACAGATGAAAGTTTGAGACTAGAATAGGCTAATAGAGTTTTGCCAAGAGAACGCACTGGTCATAGCAAACGCCCTCTTCCAACAACACAAGAGGAGACTCTGCACATGGACATCACCAGATGGTCAGTACCAAAATGAGACTGATTATATTCTTTGCAACCAAAGATGGAGAAGCTCTATACAGTCAGAAAAAACAAGACTGGGAGCTGACTGTGGCTCAGACCATGAACTCCTTATTGCCAAATTCAGACTTAAATTAAGAAAGTAGGGAAAACCACTAGACCATTCAGATATGACCTAAATCAAATCCCTTATGATTATACAGTGGGAGTGAGAAATAGATTCAAGGGATTAGATCTGATAGACAGAGTGCCTGAAGAACTATGGACAGAGATTCATGGCATTGTACAGGAGGCAGGGATGAGACCATCCCCAAGAAAAAGAAATGCAGAAAGGCAAAATGGTTGTCTGAGGAGGCCTTACAAATAGCTGAGAAAAGAAGTGAAAGACAAAGGAGAAAAGTTATACTCATTTGAATGCAGAGTTCCAAAGAATCGCAAGGAGAGATAAGAAAGCCTTCCTCAGTGATCAGTCCAAAGAAATAGAGGGAAACAGTAGAATGGGAAAGGCTAGAGATCTCTTCAAGAAAATTAGAGATACCAAGGGAACATTTCATGCAGAGGTGGGCACAATCAAAGGCAGAAGCAGTATGAACCTAACAGAAGCAGAAGATATTAAGAAAAAGTGGCAAAAAAGATCTTAATGACCCAGATAACCATGGTGTGATGGTGTGATCACTCACCTAGAGCCAGACATCCTGGAATGCAAAGTCAAGGGCTTTAGGAAGCATCACTAAGAACAAAGCTAGTAGAGGTGATGGAATTCCAGGTGAGCTATTTCAAATCCTAAAAGATGATGTTGTTAAAGTGCTGCACTCAATATGCCAGCAAATAGCCAGGACATGGAGACAATCTATATGTCCATCAGCAGACAAATGGATAAGAAAGCTGTGGTACATATACACTATGGATTATTACTTGGCCATTAAAAAGAATACATTTGAATCAGTTCTAATGAAGTGGATGAAATTGGAGCCTATTGTACAGAGTTAAGTAAGCCAGAAAGAAAAACACCAATATGGTATGCTAATGCATATATATGGAATTTAGAAAGATGGTAACGATAACCCTGTATGTGAGACAGCAAAAGAGACACAGATGTAAAGAACAGTCTTATGGATTCTGTGGGAGAGGGCAAGGGTGGGATGATTTGGGAGAATGGCATTGAAACATGTATAATATCATACGTGAAATGAATCGCCAGTCCAGGTTCAATGCATGATACAGGATGCTCGGGGATGGTGCACTGGGATGACCCAGAGGAATGGTATGGGGATGGAGAACACTTGTACACCTGCAGTGGATTCATGTTGATGTATGACAAAACCAATACAATACTGTCAAGTAAATAGCCTCCAATTAAAATAAATAAATTTATATTTAAAAAAATGTCAGCAAATTTGGAAAACTCATCAGTGGCCACGGGACTGGAAAAGGTCAGTTTTCATTCCAATCCCAAAGAAAGGCAATGCTGAAGAATGTTCAAACTACCACACAATTGCACTCATCTCTCATGCTAGTAAAGTAATGCTCAAAATTCTCCAAGCCAGGCTTCAACAATACATGAACAGTGAACTTCCAGATGTTCAAGCTGGATTTAGAAAAGGCAGAGGAACCAGAGATCAAATTGCCAACATCCGTTGGATCATCACAAAAGCAGGAAGTCCAGAAAAACATCTACTTCTACTTTATTGACTACATGAAAGCCTTTGACTGTGTGGATCACAATAAACTGTGGAAAATTCTGAAAGAGATGGGAATACCAGGCCACCTGATCTGCCTCTTGAGAAACCTATATGCAGGTCGGGAAGCAACAGCTAGAACTGAACGTGGAACAACAGACTGGTTCCAAATCAGGAAAGGAGTACATTAAGGCTGTTTATTGTCACCCTGCTTATTTAACTTATATGCAGAATATATCATGAGAAATACTGGACTGGATAAAACACAAGCTGGAATCAAGATTGCTGGGAAAAATATCAATAACCTGAGATATGCAGATGCCACCACCCTTATGGCAGAAAGTAAAGAAGAACTAAAGAGCCTGTTGATGAAAGTGAAAGAGGAGAGTGAAAAAGTTGGCTCAAAACTCAACTTTAGGAAAACTAAGATCATGGCATCTAGTCCCATAATTTCATGGGCAATAGATGGAGAAACAATGGAAATAGTGACAGACTTTATTTGAGGGGGCTCCAAAATCACTGCAGATGGTGATTGCAGCTGTGAAATTAAAAGATGCTTATTCCTTGGAAGGAAAGTTATGATCAACCTAGACAACATATTATAAAGCAGAGACTTTGCCAACAAAGGTTCGTCTAGTCAAAGCTATGGTTTTTCCAGTAGTCATGTATGGATATGAGAGTTGGAATATAAAGAAAGCTGAGTGCCGAAGAATTGATGCTTTTTCACCATGGTGTTGGAGAAGACTCTTGAGAGTCCCTTGGACTGCAAGGAGATCCATCCCGTCCATCCTAAAGGAAATCAATCCTGAATATTCATTGGAAGGACTGATACTGAAGCTGAAACTCCAATACTTTGGCCACTTGATGCCTCATTTGAAAGGGCCCTGATGCTGGGAAACATTGAAGATGGGAGGAGAAGTGGATGACAGAGGATGAGATGGTTGGATGGCATCACCGACTCAATGGACCTGAGCTTGAGTAAACTCTGGTGATCCAGACTCTTGAGTCCTCCTGGTGATGGACAGGGAGGCCTGGCATTCTGCAGTCCATGGTGTCACAGAGAGTTAGATACCACTAAGCCACTGAACTGAACCAAACTAAGACTAGGATATTTGCATTGTCTCCAAATATATCGCAGCAAGCTGCCTTTTATTTACAAAGGGTAAAGCAGTAACTAAGTGGAGAAACCTGACAACACCATCTTAACCAAAAGGTTAAGGTTTGCATTGCTCTTAATGGGGCCATTATGCACTTCTGAATATACTGCATGGAGAAAAAGCCAGAGTAACATTTGTATTGTGCTGTCAGAGGTGTGTGACCTTAATCTAATCACAGGGACACAAAGGACAATTCAAAATGTGCAACATTCTATGCAATGCCTGGCCTGTGTAAGAACAGACTCAGGAACCATCAGATTAAAGGAGAGTGAAACGTCATGACAACTGAATGCAGTGTGTGATTTTAGACTTTTTTTTTTTTGCTATAAAAATATCATTGGGACACTGGACAAAATCTCAATAAGATTTTATAGATAATATTTCAATGTTAATTTCCTGATTTTGACAATTTACTGTTTACATAAGAGGATCCCTGATTTTTAGGAAATACACAGTAAAATACTTAGTAATAAAGGAACATTATAATCCACAACTTAAACACTTTGGGGAAAATATGTGTATTTATGTGCATTTAGAAAAAGAAAAGACAGTTTAGTAAATGTTAGCATTATGAGAATCTAGGTGAAGTGTATCTAGGAATACAAAGAATTCTTGCAACTATTCTGAAAGTCTGAAGTTATGTTTGATGACTTCATGGTTTGAACTTTGGTATACTCCTTTATAATGTTATTCAAATTAAGAAATTAAGCATTAGCATGATGGAATGGCACTGAAAAAAGTGACTATTAATTCTGCATATAATATCATATTTATTTATAACCATGATTGCAAGTGGCACAGTAGTAAAAGCATCCGCCTGCCAGTACAGGAGATGCAGGAGACATGGGTTTGATCCCTGGGGTTGGGAAGATCCCCTGGAGAAGGGAATGGCTACCCACTGTAGTATTCTTGCCTGGGGAATCCCATGGACTCCATGGGGTTGCAAAGAGTCAGACACTACTCAGCACACACTTTTCAAAACATGCTTGCGGTAGTCACAATAAAGTGCAAGCATATGTCTTTGCAACTGCAGTAAACCCTGGTCTGTGTCCTTCAGGTGTGATGATCCAGGGTTGGCTGGTAACAGCCACATTATGCACCAAGACAGTGATTTTAGTCACTCTCACATAAACTACAGGAGGGGAAGGCAGATGGGCAGCTGTAATTCTGTTAGATTATTGGAGCTTATTATTCCTGGAGCTTACTGAAGTCAGATAATGGTTCCTCACATTTGCTGACTGCTCTGTGGCTGTGGAGTAAACAACTCTGATGGCTGTTTAGTCATCATTCTGCTAGAGTCATGTCCCCGAGGAACACCAGTGCAGTAACAGTTTAGAAGCTAAATGTTTAACTTTCCAGGCTGTCTGTGCAAAACAAAGCCAGGTTCACAGAAGCAAGCTTCCTTGTCCACTAAACACTCAGCCCAGAAGAACTGAGAGATCGCACATGTCGCTGTGAACCTTGCACTGTCAGATTTATAAACTTCACAAAGCAAAAATAGATCCTGGGGTTGATCCAAAAGCCTACAGTCTCACGGTAAACTCATGGTGGGTGAAACCTTCCAAATGTTAGTTTTCGTTCCTACTCTGTTCTGCTGCATGCATGTGATTGAATCAGGTTGAGCTGATTTGAGCCTGGGAGAAGAAATATTGCCTCTGTAGGATTTTCTAGGGCCTTTGAAGCAAGATACTAAATAACCAGTTTGGATAGGTTTTAGGATCCTCCAGGGGGCACCAGAACATTCCAGTGTAGTTGATCACATTTCATTAAGCCCAGAAAGGCTAAAAGTTTTACCTGTTATAATTGATTCACCTACTGTAACTTTCTCAGTTCCACTAACACTTTTTTCATACATTTGCTTTTTTTTTACTTTTTTTCATACATTTGCTTTTACAGCATTTATGAGTTTATGGAGTGTTTCTGCCTCTGAGGAGGCAAAGGAAGGAAAGAGATCATCTCTTGGATGAGCCTTAGAAACCAGAGCCATGCCTCCTCAGGGTAAATATGAAAGCTTTCAGCCCACTCTCAGTGTAAGGATTTTCCAAATGTTCCTAATCTGGCTGGGGGTAGGGAAGAAACTGGAGGAAACTGAGAATTCATTCACTTTCTCAGCTTCAGGCTGTGTATAAGCCACCCTGTTATTATCATTATTAATAATAAACACTGAATGTCAAATGGGCACTTCATGGTGGATTTTTATATGAGTTTTATGCAGAAGTGAGGGGTTGCCTGGCTACTGCATAATATTAGTCAGTTCTGATCCAAGAGCACAAAATTCCAACAGGCCTCCCGAGCCTGTCCCTCCAATTAGTGGCTGCTTCATTACGAATAAAGAACCCTCATTACTGTGGGCCTTCAAGTGAAATAGGATCCCCTACCTCTTGAAATCTGCCTTTCTAAGTACAGACGGTTCCCAACTTACCAACAATCCACTTAAGAACCACCAAGGCATTCAGAGGCCGCTTAGACTCCTGCAGCTGCCGCCCGCCTGGGCCCCCTGCCCAGCCCCCCTGCCCAGCAGCCCCCCATGCCCCT
>SJYC01042429.1:0-10018 GCA_006408675.1 Madoqua kirkii
AAAAAAAACTGTCTCCATGGGAGAATGTATTGTGCATTCCCCACAAGGAGCCAAGAAACATTAGAATGTCTGTGGAAACTGTCTCTATGCTCCCAGCAGGGCAGAGAGGAGGAGGAAGGGTGGCCGAGTGTCCTGGCTTAGGGTACAACTCTAGTACTAATGCCCTCTCTCTCCCAGCACTGAAGAGCCTTGCAAGCCCTTTAATCTCTCTGCAAAACAATGGGATTGAACTAAATGAGTTAAAAACATCTTTCTGGTTTGGTTGTCAAAGGTCTATCCTCATTTCATTCCTTCCTTCCTTCCTTCATTCACTCACTGGCATTTTACTGAGGATACTGGCTTTGTGCCAGACTCCAGACTAAATGTGGGCTTCCCAGGTAGTGCTCGTGGTAAAGAACCTGCCTGCCAGTGCAGGAGACATAAGAGGCAGGATTCGATCCCCAGGTTGGGAAGATCCCCTGGAGGAGGACCCGGCAACCCACTCCAGTATTCTCGCCTGGAGAATCCTTCGGACAGAGGAGCCTGTTGGGCTACAGTCCATGGGATTGCAAAGAGTTGACACGACTGAAGTGACTTAGCATGCACGCACGCTGTTAGGGATACAGTGAAAGATTTCAGATCGTATAGATCCTTGCTCTCGGAGTGTTGAATGCTTGGTAGGGGAGACAAATGTCTAAGCAAATGCTTGTAACATGAGTGCTCTATGAGATGATGATCACAGGGTATTATGAGGGCGGTCGGGAGGGGGTATCTAAGTCGATGAAGATTTCCTCAAAGTGGGGGGAGCCTCCCAGATTTTCTCCTGCCTTGGTTTCTGCTTTCATGCTCGCCTCTCCCTGGTTATCAAGTCTGGCTTCTTCATCCGCTGTTCTGACAGTTGAGCTTAGTCCCTGGGCCTCTCCGGGGCAGTCTTTTCTTGCTTCCTGAGTCACTGGGAGGTGGAATGCAGGGGCTGGGCCTGCCAAAACCATAGGCTTGATTTCCATGAGCACTGCCCTCAATCCTGCCTTTTTCCGTGCCCTGGTGAGCCGCTGCCTAAAAGACTCTCTCTTCCTCTCCTCGGAGCCTTCCCTGCCCTGACCCTTTGGGTTGCCAGTAATTGTGCTACTCCCTCATATAAAAAGGGTCTTCACCCCCAGAATGCTTCTTCAGGCCTAGCGACCTCCTGCTCGCTTGTATCTGTAATCCCTGAACCACTTCTGTCAAAGATCCCTGCCAGGCTGCCACCCTCCCCATTCTGTTGTTGTTTTCAGTCACTTAGTGACTCTTTAATCAAAGAGAGTCTGATTCTTTGTGATCCCATGGCCTGCAGCATGCCAGGCTCCCTGTCCCTCACTGTCCCCTGGAGTTTGCTCAGATTCATGTCTGAGTCAGTGATGCTATCTAGCCGTCTCATCCTCTGCTGCCCACATTCTCCTTTCTTCAGTCTTTTCCAGCATCAGGGTCTTTTCCAATGAGTTGGCTCTTCACATGCTCACTATTAAAATAATACAAATGAAGGTGATTCCAAAAGGTGATAGGAGATCATTGTTCAGGCTTGAATCTTGACTGTCTAACATTGTATCTGACATTAAGAAATTATGTCATTATGAAGGTTTCTAAGCAAGGAGGTGACTCTGGTAAAGCGGTTTGCAGTGAACATTATTTTGGTAGCTCTATGTAAGCTGCTAAAATGGAAAGGAGGAAATAGATGAGAGATTTCTAGGGTAGAAATGATGAGACCTAGAAACGAAATAAGCGTGTTATTATGTGATATGAAATTGTGGCAGTCTTTTTTATCCTGTCTATTCCTCAGAAGTATTATAGGAATTAGGTGTTCTATTTATTTTTGTACCCATGAAAGCAGTTTGATAATTATAACAGGGAATGATGACTCAAAAGCTTTTCATTTAAATAATAATATACCCAGGAAAGTTTTAGATAATAGTTTTCCAATCCCAGTTGCATCAAGTTCCATTAGGATGTCTTTAAGAAACTGCCTCGCATCTTGGTAAGGGACCCATTCTCTTACCACCTAACACTTTCTGCTTTGTATCATGATTATTTGTAAGCGAGTGTAGCTCCTTTTCCAGACTGAGGTCGTGAAAGAAAGAAGCTGCATCTGATGAGCACAGTGTTTCTTACAAGATTGAACACAGGGCCTTCCATGCCTAGAAGAATAGCAAGCATCAGTTACTGAGTGCTTACTCTGCATCAAGCACTGTGTTTGATGCACATACACCTTATATCCCACCTGTATGTATTTCCTCATGTAATCCTAATGATAGTCCTGAAAGGTACCATGTCTCTAATTTGGTACCATTTTTATTACTTTGGAAATTAATGCTTGGGTTAAATGACTTGTTCTACGTCACAGAGAAGGTAAGTATAAGTGAAAATATTTGAACCCAAATTTCTCTGATTTCAAAGAACATACTGTTAACCTTTTCACTCCAGGAGGCTGGTTCTCAAACTTTAGCATGCAGCACAATCAGTAACGTGCAAGACATAAAAATATGGCCAGACCCCATGGTGCTTTCTGATTCAGTAGGTCTTAGTGTGACCCAAGCCTTGCAGGACAATTGGTCCTATCCAAAATGTCCATTGAGACATTTGGGCCATGATTCATTAAATAATACATTCAGCTTCGTTAAAATTATACTTACGTTATTTTTATTGTAAATGAATCACAAGCTGGAATCAAGATTGCCTGGAGAAATATCAACAACCTCAGATATGCAGATGATGTCACACTAATGGGATAAAGTGAAGAGAAAATAAAGAGCCTCTTGATGAGGGTGAAAGAGGAGAGTGAAAAGCCTGGCTTAAAACTCAAATTCAAAAAACTAAGATCATGACATCTGGTCCCATCACTTCATGGCAGACAGATGGGGAAACAGTGACATATTTTTTTTCCCTTGGGCTCCAAAATCACTGCAGATGGTGACTGCAGCCATGAAATTAAAAGATGCTTGCTCCTTGGAAGAAAAACTACAACAAACCTAAACTGTGTACTAAAAAGCAGAGACATCACTTTGCCAACAAAGGTCCGTCTAGTCAAAGCTGTGGTTTTTCCAGTAGTTATGTATGGATAGGAGAGTTGGGCCAGAAAGAATGCTGACTGAAGAATTGATGCTTTTGAATTGTGGTGCTGGATAAGACTCTTGAGAGTCGTTGGAGAGCAAGGAGATGCAACCAATCAATCCTAAAGGAAATCAGTCCTGAATATTGGAAGGATGGATGCTGAAGCTGAAACTCCAATACTTTGGCCACCTGATGCAAAGAGCCAACTCATTGAAAAAGACCCTGATGCTGGGAAAGATTGAGGGCAAGAGGAGAAGGGGACGACAGAGGATAAGGTGGTTGGTTGGCATCACTGATTCAGTGGACATGAATTTGAGCAAACTCCGGGAGACAGTGAAGAATAGGGAAGCCTGGGGTGCTGCAGTTCATGGGGTCACAGAGTCAGACATGACTTAACAACTGAACAACAACAACATGATGAATTTTGGATTTCACATTTATTCTTACTATTCCTTGTTGTGATGTTCAGCAGGCTTACTGTTAAGTTGATGAGCAATTGCCCTCAAGTATATGTGGACCTGATTATTGACTTTATCTGTTAACAATTTCAGTTATATGCATTCGGTTTTATCGGTATCATGGTGAAGTTGGTGGCTGTATTTGAGTGTGACCACCAAAAACTTGGGTGATAGCTTGTTCACTGCTTTCCTGTCCTTTAACACTTCAACAAAGCTTCAAATTGAAGGATGGAAAACTACTGCAGCTTTTGAAATTTGCAGTGCTATCCTTCCACTGCATTGTTTATCCTGTGCTGTGCTGTATGGATGTGTAAAGGGTCAGAGTTTCTGGTGGAAGTCTTGGAGCATCTGATCTTCTGCCTCTGCCAAGCCTTCCATGGACATAACCCACCTCAACATAATCCACTAGGTCATCTAAATTTTCTTTTGTGTTGTCCACAGTGTACTCAAAAGTTTCATTTATGTCTTTCAAAGGCCCAAATAGTAAAGCACAGTTAGTGTTATTTTTCATTGTCCCATATTCACAAGTTAGATTCAAAGAAGGTATTTTTTTTAAGATTTGAAAAGTGGAAAGAGCATCCTTTTATTCGTGTGTTTAATAGGGGCAGTCAAATTGTATTCATATTTGCAACCTTGAAATCCATCATGCACAATGAACAGTTAATGTCGAGGTTTTTTGTGTGTACACGTGAGGTACTGTGTCTTCTTGCCTTTTCATTTAGTGCATAAATCAAAAGTAACATAACCCAATACTACACTATGCACAGTAGGTAATTGATCATGTTGGTGCCATCTTGAAGGTGCTATTACTGAATATTGTGGTACTAGAATTTAATTGGAGAAGGCAATAGCAACCCACTCCAGTACTCTTACCTGGAAAACCCCATGGACGCGGAGGAGCCTGGTAGGCTACAGTCCATGGGATCGCTAAGAGTTGGACACGACTGAGCAACTTCACTTTCACTTTTCACTTTCATGCATTAGAGAAGGAAATGGCAGCCCACTCCAGTGTTCTTGCCTGGAGAATCCCAGGGACGCGGGAGCCTGGTGGGCTTCCGTCTATGGGGTCACAGAGTCGGACACAACTGAAGTGACACAGCAGCAGCATTTAAATATCAAAATATCACAAGCTGTGTAAACAGGATTCTGTTGTCATCTCAAGCAGTAGAATTTTACATAAGAACTGATTCTCTGCATCTGGTCACTATACTCCTCTGGAATTTCATTTACATGCGATAAAGTTTGGCTTGGATGCTGGTGTCTATTTTGAATTCTGTTTATTTACTTGCCTCTTTAATGAGTTTCTTTCTGGTAGATTCACAAGACCAATTTATCATGAATATCAGAGAATTCTTCAAAGTACTTATGACGGTGTTGCATTTGGTTCTTCTCTGTCATTTTAACCTATTCAGGTTTTTCCTTACTTCCCCTTCAGCACAAAACTTGTGCTGAAGTTTTTCTGTCCATCTTGAATGATTATATTATCCAAATCCTGACCATTTGTCCATGGGGCATTGTAGATTCTCTTCTTTCCACAGCACCAGTATCTTTTTACTCCTCTGTTAAAGGAATGGAAATGGTAACAAAAGCCACTATTATGTAGCCTTGGCTTTTCTTTTTGTGAGTATATTTCTGCTATATTCTGCTGAGAGTTTTTAAATAAAGATGTCATATTGCCAAGCAACAGAAGAAGGGATGTTTATTTCTTTTGTAGACTTCTGAGCAGTGATCACTGGTTCAGTGATGGGGAAGCCTTACTAATGTGTTATGCATTGAACAGCCAGTTCAGCCTGGCTGGGTTATTAACCAGTGGAGTAGGCACTAGCCCAGGGTGTGGTGCTCCATACAGATTGGTGGGTAAGTGTGGGAGTCATACCCCCTAAAATCTCTTCAAATAGTGGCAGATGCTTCTTGCTGTCTGCAAGATGGTACCTCTATGACACTGATGCAAGGGAAACATTGCCCATTAATCCTGGGCAATAGGATAGTTGTAGGTGGATTAAGTAAATCTCTGGTATCCTCCTTCATGATGGCTTTTACCCCTGACTACTATATAATAGGGGCTTCCCAGGTGACCCGTTGGTAAAGAATCTGCCTGTCAGTCCAGGAGACATGGGTTCAGTCCCTGGGTTGAGAAGATCCCCTGGAGGAGGAAATGGCAATCAACTTCCATATTCTTGGCTGGAGAATCTCATGAAAAGAGGAGCGTGGTGGACTGCAGTCCATGGGGTCACAAAGAGTCGGGCACAACCGAGTGACTGAGAATGCACACACTACATGGTAGAAGAACCACCTCTATTCTCATTCCTTCCCAACAAGCAAGACACTCATCATCATTTCTATTCCATTTTACATCGTTGCTTGATGGAGTTCATCCTTTTATACTTCAACCTGAATGACCCCGCCACATTCAGCCAGGTGTTTAGTGACTTATTAATGCACCATGCATTGTGAGACCTCACCCTCGACTTGCCCTCTGCATTTCCCTAACCTGCAGGATTCTTCCTCAGTACACATAGTAATATAAATCATGCCCTTCTGTAAAATTTGAACCTTGACCCTTCTACCTAATTCTGTGTTGTTACCAAGTAGGCTACTGAGGCAAAAAGAGTTATTATTGTCAATACAGCCACAACATTGTTACTGGACCAATAAAAACCAATGATAAACACTATCATTAATTATTAATGATATATTATATATTAATCCTATAAACCAAACGTTTCAACAAACCTTCTAAGCTGTTTGAACCCAAGGACTTTTTCTAAGCATGAACAGTTTTGAAAGGAACAGATATCAAGGACCACTTGGCATGGAATAAATAAGCTCATGAATATTGTGGGGAGGACCAAATATCAAGGACCTTTTGGTACTAACCAAATGTCTCCATGCACATTTTGGACAGGATCAAATGTCCACGAATCAAACCTAAGAATTACGTTTCTCAGAAGCTGCCAGGTGGCCCTGTTGCTGCTCTAGGAGGCACATTTTGAGAACGACTGCATAATCACACCACTCATCAACGAATAAATGACTGCATGATGGATCATTTGATTTAAAGCTTCCTAAGTCTGCTCTGTATTTTCTGCATTAGGTACATCACATATTCAGTTATAATTGTTAAGAAATTAGGGTTAAATTGAGTTTTATTTTAAATGCCAGCTTTAACTGTCTCATAGTATTGTTTAAATTTGAATTTGAGCCTTTTCTATCTTTTTTAACCAAAGAAGGATAGAAGTCTTTTCATTTACCCCTTTCTCTTTTCATTTTCTTTCGTATGTTAAAAAATATTTAAAATAATGTTAAAGGTGGTTTATAGATCTCACCCCTCTGCCTCTGAGGTAACTTTTATCATCTTCATCATCTTCTTTGTTTAACACACAATAGGTATTTAATCCACAGTAGGTAATTAGGTTTTATTTCAAGTATGAATTATTTCTTCCAACCTAAATCTAGTCTAAAGGTATTACTTATAAGTAGCCTTGAAAGAGAGAAATCCATCTTGTGAGTTTTAGTGATATATTCCCCAAGAAGCATGAGTAAAACAAATTTCCTCTTTTCTGCTCTATTTCACCTCTTAACCAATAAACCATGATATGAATTCAGCTATTATTTCAAAGTAAAGAGTGGAGTCTTTTCCCTATTGAGCATGTTGGATCTTACTGATAAGAGATACAGCTGGAGCTAAGGGCAGTGTATGCCCTTTTTATCTGATCCTCCTGGAGCCTAGAAATGGTACCCAGCCTTAATGAACAGGCAGACCTCAGAGGTATTGCAAGTTTAGTTCTAGACCACAGGAGTAAAGCAAATACTGAAGTAAACTGAGTCGCACACATTTTTTTTGGTTTCCCAGTGCATATAAGTTATGTTTACACTATACTATAGTCTATTAAATGTGAAATAGCATGATGTCTAAAGATACAATGTACATAACTTTATTATTTTATGATTTATTAATACTTTGTTATTTTATTTATTATTTTGCTTTTTTATTAGAAATGCTTACTATTATCTGAGCTTTCAGCAAATCATGGTAGAAACAGCAAAGACTATAACAAATACAACATTGAAAATGTTTGAAATATTGTGATAATTAGCAAAATGTGGCACAGAGACAGAAAGTGAGCAGATACATAATGGGCCTGTGTTGTGCTAAGCGTAGGACCTTGCATGTGACTCCTAACTGCATTGAATGACGCAGTTTTAAAGAAATATCTGATATCCATTCTCTCTGTTATTTATCTCATCTTTCTTTATCTCTAGTAGCAGAATCTCAGAAATGTTAAATAACTTGCCCCGTGTTATAAAGCTGAGGAGTGTCTGACTCATGCGTAGAACTCAGGCCTTCTAACCCTAGATCGGATACCCTTTCACTTTACCACACTGCCAGGCGTTTCAGTAACTCTTTGTTAACTGAATACATAGAAGTGCACCAAAACTAACCCCCTCCAGGTAAAGAATCCGCCTGCCAATGCAGGAGACACGAGACGCAGGTTCAGTCCCTGGGGCAGGAAGATCCCCTGGAGTAGAAAGTGGCAACCCACTCCAGTATTCTTGCCTGGGAAATCCCGGGGACAGAGGAGCCTGGTGGGCTAGAGTCCATGGGGTCACAAAGAGTCAGACACGACTGAGTGGCTGAGATCACACGCACACTACAGACTCCACTTCTCAAACACATCAGTATCTGTGTATCTTCTGTTGGGTTGTATTCTGGTGTGGCCACAGTGTTCAAGCTGTGGAACAGCACCACAGCTGTCAACGGGGAGAGTAAGGGGTGGTGATGGATGGTAGAATAGGCTTTAAGGGAACAAGTGTACAAGGAAAGAGGTTTTCAGAATGATGCTAAACAGTCAAGATACAACCTTCAGCTTCTTAGGTAGGACTTTTAGGAGCACAGGGAAATTTTTAGTCTCTGTTTGATGACTGCTAAACTGATCTCCCCTAATTCTCCATAGGAGACCATGAGCTGAAAAAGCAAATTCACTCTTGTAAATCAGGCTGTTAAGTTGTAGCTTCCTTTTCTTTACTCTGTTTCCCCTTTAAAGGCTTTAGGAAAGCTGTGGTTAAAGGATCTAGTCTGTCTTCATTGTGCACTGGAAAATTAGGCATATGTCACGGCAAATCCCTGTAGATGCCAGTGTTCTTATTTGGGAGCTATGTCTTAAAGACGTGAGTAGTGATGCAGACAGGGATAAACCATCCAGGGATATGATCTCTCATGTGGGGCTTCTTATTTACAGTGCCAACCTTGGAGTGACAGTGAGTTGTCTTTCTAAGAGACCTATGTAACACAAAAGTGAAAAAATTAAAAGTCATAACACAACAAAAACAAATTTTAAAGACAAAGCATTTTTAAAAATAGGTTGGGGCTTCCCTGATGGCTCAAACTGAAGAGTCCCCCTTCAATGTGGGAGACCCAGGTTCGATCCCTGGACCAGGAACATCCCCTGGAGAAGGAAATGGCAGCCCACTCCAGTATTCTTGCCTGGAGAACCCCATGGATGGAGGAGCCTGGTGGTCTACAGTCCACGGGGTCGCAAAGAGTTGGACATAGACCTAGTGACTAACACTTGGACTTGCACTTGTGGTGATTAAGACCTTGCCATCCAATGCAGGGGTTCGATGTCTGCTCATCAAGCTGTTATCTCACTTGCCTCATGGCCCAAAATCCAAAATACAAAAAAGAAGCAATATGATAGCAAATTCAATAAAGACTAAAAAATAAATAAATAAAACTAAAGTGGGAAAAATTCTGAATGCTAGTTCTGCTGGTTGTTCTAGAAGAATGGTCTTCTGTCAGGGTAATCCTTTAATTCATTGTTTACTACTTTATGTTTTACCAACAGTAAAAATTAGGAAGAAATGTAACACCCATACTAGAATTTCAGAGATAATAAGTATGTGGTTAGTAATTTCACTTTGAGACAGTCTAGTAGTGGGTCTCCACTCAAGTTTTCAAGAAGGAAAAGACAAGAGTCCCATTCTTCTGCTTTGCCCAAATTTCCTGGTAATTCCTTTAAGTATTTATCAGGCAATTAATATATCCCAGATACTGTACAAGGCTCTGAAAATAAAATGTGCACAAGGCCATTGCTGCCCTTGTCTTCAGAGAATTCATAGTGTAATAGGGGAAACAGACATTACTCAAACAATCAAAATACGGAGTCTAAGCTAGGATAGAGGATCTGAAGAATCTTGCTGAGGTACAACTTAACTATCATACGTGAGTTTAACTGATAGAAGCACTATGGTAAACTGTTTAGCATTATCTACTAAAAATAGTCTACTTCTTGGCATACACCCAAGGAATATGCATGTAAAAAACATATACAAGAATGTTCACAGGAGTGTTATTCATAATAACCTCAAAGTGAAAACAAACCAAATGTCTATCAACAGTATGATGGATAAATCAATTGGAATGTTATTCAATCACTACAACACTATAGATAATGAATAAGAAATAAACATTCAGTTAAGTTCAGTTCGTTCATTCG
>SJYC01042430.1:0-17698 GCA_006408675.1 Madoqua kirkii
GCAAAGAAATAGAGGAAAACAGTAGAATGGGAAAGACTAGAGATCTCTTCAAGAAAGTTAGAGATACCAAGGGAACATTTCATGCAAAGATGGGCACAATCAAGGGCAGAAGCAGAGAAGCAGAGGATATTAAGAAAAGGTGGCAAGAACTGTACAAAAAAGATCTTAATGACCCAGATTACCACGATGGTGTGATCACTCACCTAGAGTCAGACATCCTGGAATGAGAAGTCAAGTGGGCTTTAGGAAGCATGACTATGAGCAAAGCTAGTGGAGGTGATGGAATTCCAGCTGAGCTATTTCAGATCCAAAGATGATGCTGTGAAAATGCTGCACTCAGTATGTCGGCAAATTTGGAAAACTCAGCAGTGGCCACAGAACTGGAATAGATATATTAAGAAAAGGTGGCAAGAACTGTACAAAAAAGATCTTAATGACCCAGATTACCACGATGGTGTGATCACTCACCTAGAGTCAGACATCCTGGAATGAGAAGTCAAGTGGGCTTTAGGAAGCATGACTATGAGCAAAGCTAGTGGAGGTGATGGAATTCCAGCTGAGCTATTTCAGATCCAAAGATGATGCTGTGAAAATGCTGCACTCAGTATGTCGGCAAATTTGGAAAACTCAGCAGTGGCCACAGAACTGGAATAGATCAGTTTTCATTGCAATCCCAAAGAAAGGCAATGCCAAAGAATGTTCAAACTACTGCACAATTGCACTCATCTCACACACTAGCAAAGTAATGATCAAAATTTTCCAAGCCAGACTTCCATAGTACGTGAACCGAGAACTTCCAAATGTTCAAGCTGGATTTAGAAAAGGCAGAGATACCCAAGATCAAATTGCCAACATCAAATTGGATCATCACAAAAGCAAGAGCATTCCAGAAAACATCTGCTTTATTGACTAAACCAAAGCCTTTGACTGTGTGGATCACAACAAACTGTGGAAGATTCTTCAAGAGATAGAAATACTAGACCACCTTATCTGCCTCCTGAGAAATCTGTTTTTCTTTGCTTGACCCAGGTCAAGAAGTTAACAGTTAGAACCGGACATGGAACAACTACTTGGTTCCAAATTGGGAAAGGTGTACATCAGGGCTGTTTATTGTCACCCTGTTTATTTAACTTATGTGCAGAGTGCATCATGCGAAATGCCAGGCTGGATGAAGCACAAGCTGGAATCAAGATTGCTGGGAGAAATATCAATAACTTCAGATATGCAGATGACACCACCCTTATGGCAGAAAGCAAAGAGGACGTAAAGAGCCTCTTGATGAAAGTGAAAGAGGAGAGTGAAAAAGCTGGCTTAAAAATCAATATTCAGAACACGAAAATCATGGCATCTGGTCCCATCACTTCATGGCAAATAGATGGGGAAACAATGGAAACAGTGACAGAGTTCATTTTTTTTGGTCTCCAAAATCACTGCAGATGATGACTGCAGCCACGAAATAAAAAGACACCTTCTCCTTGGAAGAAAACCTATGACCAACCTAGACAGCAAAATAAAAAGCAGAGACATTACTTTGCCAATGAAGGTTCATCTAGTCAAAGCTGTGGTTTTTCCAGTAGTCATGTATGGATGTGAGAGGAGGGCCATAAAGAAGGCTGAGTGCCAAAGAATTGATGGTTTTGAACTGTGGTGTTGGAGAAGACTCTTGAGAGTCCCTTGGACTGCAAGGAGATCAAACCAGTCAATCCTAAAGGAAATCAATCCTGAATATTCACTGGAAGGACTGATGCTGAAGCTGAAACTCCAATACTTTGGCCACCTGATGCGAAGAACTGACTCATTGGAAAAGATCCTACTGCTGGGAAAGACTGAAGGCAGGAGGAGAAGAGGATGACAAAGGATCAGATGGTTGGATGGTATCACCGACTCAATGGACAGGAGTTTGAGCAAGCTCCAGGAATTGGTGATGGATAGGGAAGCCTGGCATGCTGCCATCCATGGATTCACAAAGAGTCGGACACGACTGAGTGACTGAACTAAACTGAACACAAAATGAGCTTTTAAGACATTGCATCCCTTTTAGATCTTTAAAGTCATTGATAAAACACCTTTTGAGTACTTACTTTGAGCTTGGTACTCTGCAATAGTGTTATCTCAGTTAATCAGCACTAGTGATAAAGATTCCAACTGCCAATGCAGGAGACTTGGGTTCCGTTTCTGGGTCAGGAAGATCCCCTGAAGGAGGAAATGGAAACTTGCTCTAGTATTCTTGCCTGAGAAATTGTGTGGACAGAAAAGCCAGGTGGGCTATAGCCCATGGGGTTACAAACAGTCAGACAGGACTTAGCATACATCCACACCCACACATGTCACAAGAATGGATAACTTACCTCCTTTGTTCTGACGGGTAAACAGAGACTCCCAAGATGTAAAGACCCTTTTCCATTGTGTAGCATGAAGCTTTTTTCAAATTCCATCTCTTTCCACTGCAGTATGATGCCTGCTTAGTACCAATTTTCCATCTTATTTTAGAGAATAGATTGTGTTTATTTTTCTCTAATTTCACTGTCTAACTCCTTTGTTCTACAGTAGGATTCTAGAGTACCTTCTCAGGCTAGATTAATTGTGTCTCTTGTATAGTGCCTTTATAAATTTATAGCTGCATGGGTGGGGAGGACATGTGTGCTAAATATCCATAAATTATGTGCCTTGTATACATCACCATGGCCTCTGCTTTTTATTCCTCACATGCTACCAATTATACAAACACAAATGCACACACGCCCAACTGAGTTCAGCATATTGTACCATGCCTTGCTATTTTGAGCGCTTTTATTTCCTTTTATAAACAGTTGTTTGGCACCTTTATATACATATCATGTAATTAATGAGAAGTAGCCTAAGAAAATTAAAAGTCATCGTTAAAGATTGGAGAAAATGTCTAATTTTGACCCTCCTGTCAAACATTACCTGTAGGTCGTTAGATGAGGGCTGGCTGCTGGCGTTTGCCTGTGAAATTTGTTTTGCTGAGTAGTTTTTCTTTCAATCAGATGAATGTTGCTCTTGCTTTTATTTTTCTAATACAGGAAGTAGTAACTCCCATTATTGTATTAAGCTGTTTCCTCTCTGAGACACTTCTGCAAGCTCGGTCTGTGCGTTTCCTCTGTCACGCTGATCTTACATGTTGTGTGTGTGCTTCCTGAAACCATGTAGGCATTGATGGAAACTGTTAGCATGTCAGTGCAACCCTAAGAAAGAACGATGATTTGGCCTAGGGCATTCCCTCCTTCACAGAGAACCTTTCTGTCTTACATGAGGCTGTATCGATTCTAATGCACAGTGATTTTCACAAGCAGTTTTAATGAAGGTCCTAGAGGGTTTGGGGTTTAGAAACAGAATGCTTTGACATGTTATTTCTGGATGTGGATGGGAAGGTGGCATCCATCAGTGATTCAAACTACTTCCATCTGAGGTCTGCCTGGTCAGGATAGTCAGCCAGGCCTCTGAGATTCCTTTTGCCTAAGCAGATGTTCGTGTCACACAGAAGATGCTGTCACCTCTGACTTTTAAGGATGCTGCAGGGTTAAGTGTTTTCAGCTGAGTTGTGGACTTGAAAATAATCTGAAGAATTCACCTCCAACCCCCTGCCCCCAGTTGGGCCTTTGTCATCAAACCTGGGGAGGAGTCGTGATTCACTGTGTAGCGTATCCTGAATCGGACAGTCATACCCAGGGACTAATTTTGAGAGAGGAGGGCAGGCATGATTTGTCCTCCGCAGTGTTTCAGAGTTCCTCCCAGCCTCTTTATATTTTCAATGTGTGCCATCTTTGTAAGAAACAAGTTCCATATGTGGTAGTGTGTGGTTTTTCCCACTGCTCTATAGAGGAACCTATAGCTTAGTTTGGTCTAAGTCTCTTTCTTAATACAAGAGATGCCTTCTGAAAATGTGCTAAAATTGATGGTGGTAATAATCGCACAACTGGGACTACACTAAAAACCGTTGAATTGTACACTTTAAATGAGTGAATTGTTGTGCATGAATTATACATACACACACATGAGTCCCCTTAGTTCAAAATTCTGATATTTAATAAACAAGCCCATGTGCTCAGTATTCATTCTGCTTATGATTTTACAAACCTTTCCATATTATTCCCCTGAGCCTTAGAATGTCCTATCTAAAGAGCTCTAATTTTTGCAGCTTAACCTTATGTACATTAATTTATCAACCAACAAGTGCATACACAGTACGTCTCTTGAGTGACAACAACCAAATTGTTTTAAGGACAATGGTAATAGTAGGAAGAAAGGGGTGATTGTCACAGGAATTATTAATAATAAATTAAAACAGCAATTGGAACCTCGGCCTTTCTGTGGGTGAAGAACAATGGTGACTTAACTGTGACTGTGGTGACAGGGAGCCAACAATTGAGTCCCTGCTAATGGCCCAACAGGGGCAGGGGTTGAAAAGAAGGAATACGTGGTTTACATTACAAAGGGATTGTCTGAGAGCTGCTGGAGTGTGGTTCTGAGGGGAGGTCAGCCTGGAGACAGAAAGGATGATAACCGTGGAGCTGTCAAGGGCATCTCAGGGGCTTAGGCAAGCACCGTGGCAGCTAAGACACGGCGGCTGAGAGGGCCGCCTGGCCCCGCCAGTGCTGCTGGACACAAAGGAAACGCAGCGAGGAGACAACCGGAGCCAACGGCAGGCCTGAGCCAGCGTCCCAGAATCTGAAAGCGAGACGTGCAGCATCACAGCACTGGCTGGAAATTCTCCTGGCTTCGCTTTGACCAGGTTGGACCACTCTTTAGAGAATAAAACTGCTGGAAGCGGTGTGTGTGTGTGTGTGGTGTGTATGAATACAATGCCATGATTGGCAGCTCAAGTGAAAAGAGTAAGTCCTTGACATCTGTTGAACTCCTCCTTGTAGTTGCACATTTCCAAGATACACTTACACATGTGTGCCCAGCTTTTAGCAGACGTTTATGGGTGTCTGTGTGTGCGTATAGAGAGAGAGAGACAGAGAGAACACCCAGAGTGCAGCCCATATTCCAGTTGCCTCATTTGTCTCAATGCTTCCCTTCACAGTATTTCCCCTTCCAGGCCAGGATCGTGGATTCCATTTAGTTGTCATGCAGTGGAGAGATGGAAAAGCAAACGAGCAGGAGGAAACTAATGGGGGGAAAATGTTAAGTAGTGAGGAATGTGTGTAAAGGAACAGTCTCCCTGTGTGACCCCTGCCGACCTCTTTATCCAGGTCTCATGAGACTCTTCCTGTTACCCCCTACACTACAGCCCAAACAAGCCAAGCTGTTTCTACCTCTTCGCCTCTGCACGTGGGCCCCGTGGTCTCCCTGAGCTGCCTGTAGCTGGCTCCTTTACGCCATTTAGCTCTTAGTTGAAATATCTCTTCTAAAAGAGGACATTCATGCAGACCGCTGCTGCTGCTGCTGCTAAGTCGCTTCAGTCATGTCCGACTCTGTGCGACCCCATAGACGGCAGCCCACCAGGCTCCCGCATCCCTGGGATTCTCCAGGCAAGAACACTGGAGTGGGTTGCTGTTTCCTTCTCCAGTGCATGAAAGTGAAAAGTGAAAGGGAAGTGCAGACTATCATCAGTCAGTTTCTAGCCCCCTGTTTCAGTTCTCTGTCTGGACCCACCACTTGCTGATAATTTTGTCTGTCATTGCGCCATGGATCCCCAGCACCCCAAACAGTCCCTGTTCCTTGGTATGTGCTCAAACACTGCTCACTGAGTGTACTCATCTAAATGTCCAGGAATAGGGAATCATTAAAAATGATGGCAGGGCTTTTTGGTTATAGTTTATGCAAGAAAATGCTTCAGAACCCCAACCAGGGGACATAGATTAAAGAGAATCTAGATTGACAATGAATGCACATTTATATTTTTAATTCAATATTAGTGTTTAAGATATAAAATCTTTCTTACATTCTGCACTGTAATTGTTTTGAACATGAACTGTCTGCATAAATTGGTTAAGAGGACATCTCTGCTCTATAAAATACCTGCTATACAAAATAAAAATATCTACTATACAAACAAGGATCCAATTATGTAAGTAGATAAGTATGAAAATAATCAGAAAGGAAATATATGAAAATAATAACTCACAGTTTTAGGGAAATGGAATTTATGAATATTTTTTCCTTTTTTCACTTTCCAAACATTCTACATGTGGTTTTGTCATTTTTCTAATTTAAAAAATATTTTTAAGAAATCCTAATATAAAATGTGTATAATGAAATATTAATAAGACTATATGTATCTACAGTTTGGAGATGGGCTGACTTTCTTGAATTTGGCATGCTCAGTGAATGAGGCTTTATGGAAAATGGTAGTAACTGGTCTGGGCTTTGCAGAAACTGATAGGACTTTGAGTATAAACAGTTAGGTAAAGAGAGTTTTTTAGACTGCCGTGGTGGCTCAGCAGTAAAAAATCCACCTCTAATGCAGTTCAGTCCCTGGGTCTGGAAGATCCCCTGGTGAAGGGAGTAGCAACCCGCTCCAGTATTCTTGCCTGGAGAATCCCATGGATAGGGGGCTTGGCCAGCCCCAGTCCATGGGGTTGCAAAGAGTCAGACACAACTCTTTGTTGTTAGTGACTCAACAACAACAACAAAAATAAAGAGCTGTTTAGGTTAAAGCAGCAGAATGAGCAATGATAGGAAGAGAGCAGCTTGCACACAGAGACCAGGAGAGAAGCCTAATTGAATGGAAAGTCTCTTGCGGTTGGTGGGAAGGCATTTGGAAGAGTAGGATAGGAACACATTTTAGAAGATCTTAAAACTTGCCCACGGAAGTTTAGAAATGGAAAGAAATAAAGTACTATGGGTTTGTGAGAAAAAGAGTAACATGATGACTTGGGCATTATAGGAAAATTATTCTGGCAGGAGGGGTGACACCAGCATCCATCTGATGTCCATGAAAACTGAAAGTGTTAGTCGCTCAGTCATATCTGACTCTTTGCAACCCCATGGACTGTAGCCCACCGGCTTTCTTTTCCATGGGATTCTCCAGGCAAGAACACTGGAGTGAGTTGCCACTTCCTCTCCAGGGGATCTTCCTACCCAGGGGTCAAACCTGGGTCTCCTGCATTGCAGGCAGATTCTTTACCAGTTGTGCCACCAGGGAAGCCCTAGCAGACTCCAAAATCAACCCCTGCTCTGCTCTGCCGAGACTCAGCCTTCACACCGTACTCATCCAGCCCTCTGGTCATCCATTGGTAAACGAGAAGTAATTGCTTCCTCTGTGTGTGTGTCATGCTAGAAAAGTGAAGGATGAGAATGAGGGAGACAGGAACAGAGAGGTGAAGACCCAAAGGATGAGGACTTGGATTTTAATAGTTATAAGAATAGAAGCAGGTTAAGTCTCTTGAGATACTTCCTTTGTGTTTGAATTATAACTAGGGCCAGAAATAGAGATCTTTGGTGTAACTCACTTTTCAATTGTTAACAGGAATGTTTTGCTTTTTCAGGCATTGTCACTGGTGTACAGTTCCTAGGCACTTGCTTTAAAAAAAAAAAAAAAACACCTTTTCCTTAAATATTTAATAAACTTTAAGAACAGTCACTCAAAGAAATTATTTGCCAAAACAAGACTCTCACCCATTCTCAATCTATGAAGATTTAGATGCACCTTCTCTGTCCACTCGTGGGAGTTAACTTGTCAGAATATGTTAAGCCACTATTTTGAGTTTTAAAAAAAAGTCGTGGGGGTGATGTTTGTTTCTCTTTAAAAAAAAAATAAACTGTTTTAGATTGCAGAATAGCAAACAAAATTAAAAATAAAATTGTCTCATCTTTGAGGGAGAGCAAACTTCTGTTCTGTCAGTGTGTGGGCTGCAGACAGAACAGTGTTTATCTTAGCTGCATGTTAAAGATGGAAAATAAAGTTAGCAATTGCCAACAGGCCTTCTTTTGAATAACTTGTCACAAAAGGGAAAACATAAATCTAGTGACAAAACAACTCTCCTTTACAAACTCATATTTCTTGGATGAGTCCAAGAACATAAAATTTCATTCCTGTTGACTTCATTGGTTCAAGGTTACCTCCCTAAATGTCTCATTCAAGGTTTGGTGACTGGGTCCAGTGGCAGTTGAGTTTTTAACTGATGTTTCTTTTGCTTTTGTTTTCTTTCCAATTATCACAATCAAGAGCTTACAAGACCCCATGAGGAAACTGGTGGAGAAAGAAGAAAAGAAGAGGATCGCCCAGCAGGAAAGTGCAGAGGCCGTGGCGGAAGAGCCAAGTCAGTAAGTAACGGCTCCTTCACTTGGCAAACCTTCCTTCCCACAGCCAAGGGCTCACCTCCCTCCCTGGCTGAGTCTGCTGGGGTCTCTGGCACGGGTGAAGGCTTTCTTTCCTCAGTTCTCAGAGTAGATGTACTAAAACAGAGGCCAGAGTCCTCCCCACACATATTCCTCTAGGCAGGGACCACCGGTCCTGATAAGAGACCCATGCCTGGGGTCTTTAGGAGGCGCAGCTTGAGAGGAGCTGCCTGGGGCCAAAGAGCAGGGGTGCCCAGGGCTCCCGGCCTGAGCCCCAGGCTCACACTCCCCAGGCTGCCTGAACTCTGTCTGTTCCTCTCGTCACTATCAGTTTTGAGAGCCTGTCCTAGATGGGAAATCCCCGGCTTCTCACTCGCAGAAGGAAATAACCCATGAACTTGCTTCACAGCAGGTATAGCCCTCTGGGGTTCTCCTACACAAGAGTCGGGTTTTGACGTTTTGTTTTCTACATGCAGACCTTCCGTTTTCTCTTCTGTGAAGCAGAGAGCAGCTTTGAGTGAGGGTAGGAAGTGACTCTCCGTCTTGATTTCTTGCCTCTTTATAGAGAAGGCACCTCCAGTCATTTTAAATACTTTGAAAGATGAACTTTTCCACATACACGGTGCGTAATTCCTAACCTCATACAGCAAGGAGGAGGTTTCAGTGTGAACCTATGCTATTTCTGGTAAGATGTCACAGCCCGTGAGAACCGGCTGACCTAGGAAGGCAAAGTAGTTCACCTGACCTCCATGCACTCTTCCGTGTCCACACAAAAAAGTTTAGATGACAATCTTGTAGTAAAACAGGCTTACATTTCTGGGTTTCAAAATAAGTTCAGGTAGATCTTTTTGGTCTAGCAGAAATATTTGCTGCCTATAGTGACCCTCTGTAATTTTAAAGCAAATACGAGAAAATGTGTTTTTTGCAAAACAAGGGCAATTTTTTGTTGTAGAAACAACTGTAGAATGTGGTCTGAATCTAGTGTAGTTGACTCTTTTAGGTGGAAGCAGCTTAACCTATTACCAGCAGTAATGGTAATCTGGCCTTCCCTGGTGGCTCAGATGGTAAAGAATCTGCCGGCCATGCAGGAGACCTGGGTTTGATTCCTGGGTCGGGAAGAGTCCTTGGAGAAAGGAATAGCAGTCCACTCCAGTATTCTTACCTGGGGAATTCTATGAACAAAGGAGCCTGACAGGCTATGGGCCATAGGGTCACAAAGAATCTGACAGGACTGAGCGACTAACACACAGTGGTAATCTAACTGCCTTTAGTGGGCACCTACTGTGTACTAAACACAGTGCCGAGTGTTTTCTTCATGTCATCTCAGCTCATTCTCATGATGCCCCTCCATGTGATCAAGGTAGGCTTTTCCCTGTTGTGTTAATGATGGAAGCGAGGCTCAGAGAGGTTAAAGGTCTGCCCACAGCCCCTGGAGAGTAAGTGGCAGGGCCTGGAGTGAGTCCTGGTACCTTCTTTTCGCCTTGTGTTACTGCAGTCAGAATAAAGCATTAACTTTTACTCAGAGAGGAAGAACCACCCAAGATGGTGTTGATTAGTTTTAATTAATTTCATATTTCTGCATTATTTTAGTACTTCCTCTTTAAAGCTCAAGAAGTATAACCAAGTAACTATTTTTAATGACATTGAAGATTTCATAAGAATTTTGTTCAGAAATGGTAAGTAAAGCGAACCACTATGCTAGGAGGGAGGTTCAGAGGCACCGGCTGGATCTCAGGACAGTGAAGTGTCTCTGCCGTGATCCTACCCATGAATAGTGAGAGTTCAGTAGGCAACAGTCTTGTGAATTTGAGAGTGATCCTGCTGTTAGCCTTATGTATAGTAATTTCGCTAAACTCCTGAGGTGTCCTCTTCTGTAACTACAGAATCAGAATAAACACTCACTTGTCCATCAGTTTTTTAACTGTGTTTTTAAAAATGATAGTAAGTACCTATCTTTGTTAGGTACCTAAGTACCCACTTAGATGTTTACAGAATATGTGCCTTAGCATGAAACCAAATCCAGATGTTAAGATACTACCAACCACCTTTAGTACAGGGACAGGAGAAAGTCAGCAAATTTATTTCTTCTTCCAAAAATGTATAGCATGTAAATGGCTATATGTTCATATTTTATGTGTGTGTAAGTACAATAATAGATATTGTACGGAAAATCTGACTCTGTCATAAGTATGACAATTTCAGAACAGTATTACTAAATTTTGTTTTTTAATTTTAAGGTTAATTTCACTAGAGGATGAAAACCAGCACAAGGAATCCTCTAGTTTTAAAGTAAGTTTCGATTTTTTTTTTTCAGAATTACTTCTGAAATACTACTGCACAATAGCCAACTCACTTTCTTTTCTGTCAAACTCCTTCTAGACCTTTTTATTTCCAACTGAAAAAATTATGTATTTACTTTGCTTCTTAAGAGTTTAAAGTTCAAATATCAGTGCTGTTGACCCCATAGTATTATGGAGAGAGGCTGTGTATTTTGAATGAAAAAACAGCCGTCATTAGTCATTTCAGCAGCAGCCTGTTGCGGGGGTATCACAATTGAGACTCGACAGAGAGCTGTTTGCTTTACAACAGGTGATGACATTGCTGCACTACCATTAGAGCTGTGACTGAAGGTGGGCTGTGGGGACGGTCGTGATGAGACCACATAATGACGTTGGGGGGTGTGACTTCCGCTCTGTCACGGGGTGGGTGCTGGTCCTTGTTGGGAATCCAGTGGGAGGGCTTGGACTCTGCTCTTGCGGGTAGTCCCTGGGCCTGCTCTATACTAGAGAAGTGTAAAAGCAAAGTGTTAGCCGCTCAGCCCTGTCCAGCTCTTTGTGGCCCCCTGGACTGTAGCGCGCCAGGCTGCTCCTCACTGAGTGACGCCAGATGCCTGGGGCATTCTGACCTTCCTCTGATCCTGAGGGATCACAGCGCTTGTGACCCAGACACTGTGCTGGGCAGAGCTTGTCAGCAGTCCCCGCCTCCTTCCGTTACAGCCCGCTCTTTCTTCGGTAGTTCTCTCATAAAGAGCACAGGGTCAGGTTGAGAGTGATGGAACTCATGGGATGGAAAACTGAGTCTTTCACTGGGACTAAAATCCTTGGAGATGAAGGGACCAGTCTTATATAATGAGAAGAGATCTGAAATGACCTCAAGTGGCTGTTCAGCCTAGTGGAGGACACACCCGCCTCCGCTCTGCTCTGACGTCTCCTGGAGACTGGACAGGCAGAGTCCACCCTGGAATCCCCCCTCCCCTCCATCTTTTTCCCCAGGCTTTGTCTTCCTTCCATCTTCCTTGCTACTTTTCCAACCACGGCACCTGCTTTATCCTTCTCCTTCTCCCATGTGACTGCTTCGTTTGCTTTTCCTCCATCTGTCTTTGAACAGGAAAAACAAACTGTCCCCTTTCTGCCTCCACAGCTTGACTTCCTGTCATCCTTTCATACTTGTTTGCCTTCCCTTATGCACGTCTTTGTTCATTTGCTCAGCACATGTTTGTCTGTGGCAGGCACAGCACGGGGCTCTGGGTGTTCAGTGGTAGATCCTTCCAACATGGGGCGAACTATCACACAAGTTACTGGGTAACTCCAACTTGGGTGAGAGCTACAAGGGCTGTTTACGGGTATTTGTGATTGGGAGCGTTCACCTGTTTGAGGGCGTCGGGAAATTATCTCAGTCAAGGCTATTGCAAAAGAAACAGCCTGAGTGAAGACTGTGAGCCAGGGAGAACCAGGAGAAGGTCAGAGAAACAAGGTCCTAAAGCATGAGGGAGGGAGGGAGGAAGTGGCAGAAGAAGGCAGAGAGGCAGGCTAGCCGTGTGAGAGTTCTCTGAACAGTATTGATCCACACCCACCAACCTCAGGATCATTCAAGGCCCGTAGCCTGAAACCTGTGGCAATCTAAGTAGTTGAACAGGAAAATTTTAGTTTTGTGGAAGCATGTAAACTCCAGTTTATTAGGTTTGTATTCAAGGCATTTATACAACATGTGACAACACAGGGGGTGAAGTTTTCTCTTTGTGCAGTATGTTTCCTCGCCTGTGGTAGCTGCATAATATTTTGAGCTTGTACCTGTTGATCACCCTGTTTCATAGATACATAGAATGGAACCCATTATAAAGAAGTGCCATCTGTCTTTTATTATGAGACTTGTAGAAAGTCTAATGTACATATGAGCAAACCAAGTTTGAAGGCTGTACTGTTGTGTACACACACACACATTTTATTGGGCAGAAGGCAAAAAGAGTTCCTATGTGTTCCTTGCCCCCACACATGTATAGACACTTCCATTAGCAACATCCCCTACCAGGGTAATAAGTGAACCAACATTGACATATCATTATTACTCAGATTCCATGGTTTACATTAGATGTTGTACATGGAGGTGTTCACAATGTATAATGGCACATGTCCATCATTACAGTATCATACAGAGCGGTTTCACTGTCCCCCAAATCCCCTGTGACTTCACCTATTCGTCTTCCCCTCCCCTAAGCTCTGGCAACTGCTAATCTTTTCACTGTCGCCATTGGTTTGCTTTTCCCAGAATGTCATACAGTTGGAATCTTGCTGTGTAGCCTTTACAGGTTGGCTCCTTTCGCCCAGTAATCTGCCCTTTTATTTTAGCCAGGCCCATGTGACTGAGGTTCATTAGCCCCAGCAATTTGTTGTTGGGTACTTAAATCAGACATGTGTCCCTGGAAGGAGAATTGTTATATCAGTGGCATATAGTTTTTCTACCAAACAAAGCAAGGATTCAGGGCAGTTAACTCAGTGTTCATTGAGAGCCAGTTGCTTGAGTAAAATGTCAGCTGAGGACCCCTGCTCCTGCCTGAGGGAGTTTTCAGATACATTTGTTCCTGAAGCATGTGCTTACCTTATACCACGTTAGTATATGAATTCGCACACCTTTCTGAAGTGATGATAACCAAATGCATGTGTTTTATTTACAGCCGAAGATAGAAAAAGTGTTTTATCTGCCTTAGACAAGAGCTCTACACATAATGCATGCCCAGGTAATCCAGATTAAGGAAAACAACTCAATTTTAGTAATTTGACTCAAACTCCTTACAAAATGAAACTGACATAATTTTCTTTTCTTTCTTCCCCTCTAATGAACCTGTAGATGAATTTTTAGACATGAAACCCGAGGAAGGTGGTAAGATTTATGCATTTCTTTGGGGTTACAATTTTTTTAATATTATAAATACTGTGGTTACATGCAGGCAAATGCAATTTTTATCTTTTGAATAGCTTTGCATTCCCAAGCAATTGTTTTTAGGTAACTGCCATCTGTCTTTATGAAGTGAAGTGAAATTTGCTCAGTTGTGTCTAATTCCTTGCAACCACATGAAGAGTAGCCTGCCAGGCTCCTCTGTCCATGGGATTCTCCAGGCAAGAATACTGGAGTGGGTGCTATTCCCTTCTCCAGGGGATCTTCCCAACCCAGGGGTCAAACCCAGGTCTCCTGCACTGGAGGGAGATTCCTTACATCTGAGCTACAAGGGAAGCCCAAGTGACTTTAAATATCCTCATGCACAAAGACTACATGCAGATCTGTCATCATTATAATGTCCAAACCAGTAAAGCTAAAAGGTGCTATGTCAGAGATTATGTGCGGGGGTAGAAGAAACATGGCTTTCAGAATCAGACAGACCTGACTTTTGAATGTGGTTCTCTTATAAATAATCTCCATGGCCTTAAGTAACTAGCTTCATCCTTAAGCTCTTTTAGCCTCAGTTATTCTCGTTTGGAAACTGGAACCAGCAGCAACAGTCCTGCTAGGTTCCTCTCAGGTTCGAAGATCAAGTATGCAAAGGGTCTTTCATGATCTCTGACACAGGAACACTGTCTGATGGTAAGCAGTTGAGATGCAGGACTAGAAATGTTGCCCTGCTGGGACTTCCCAACAGTCAGTGGTTAAGACTCTGAGCCTCCGCTGTAGGGGGCATGGGTTCAGTCCCTGGTTGGGGAACTAAGACCCCACATGCAGCACATGGCATGGCCAAAACTAAACAAATAAATAAATAGGTTATAAATTATGAGTTTATGTGATTTTCAAAAAGAAAAAATCTAATTATGAAAAAAATAAAAAGAAATATTGCCATGCTGATGCACAGTGCTTATCTTCACTGAACCTTGGTTAAATGCAAAGGGAAGTTTGCTGGCTAGGTCCTACATCCCAGTTCATCAGACCTAAAAGTCATTTACTGAGTAGCCCCTCACAGGAGATTCCAGAACTGTGGGTCTGGATGAGACATGCCTAGTTTTAAGTGATCCCAAGAAATTGAGTGTTTTCAGCTTGCTCGTAACATTTGTTTTTCATCTTACCAGAGTCTCCTCCTAGTGATTTACCATAGGTCTAAAATATCCCTGAGATTGTCATCCAAATTCAGAGTATCTCTTGCCCCAGGTGGTTGGCATACAGTCTGCCCTGGACTCACAGGTTTCTTTCAGGACTAAAGGTGGGCCAAGATATCCTGTTAGCCTCAGTTACCTAGGGCCGAGGATTTTCTCTCCCATCTTTGCTTGATTTGGATTTAGTTCCCAGAGTGTGAGAGGAGAGAGTCTGGGAAATAGAGGACACTGGTTAAAGTTGGGGTTTTTTTTGTTCTTTTTTTTTGTTTTTTTTCAAAATTGGAAAGGCAATACAACTCTAACATTAAGTTTCCAGGGCTTAAAAAAAAGTTTCCAGGGCTAAGGAATATAAACTTCAGGGCAGAAACCTGCTTTCCTTATTAATTTTTCACTCCACCATGCAATATTTAATGAAGGTCCATGTGTATTTTATCAAAATGTCTACTTATTTGTAAATGCCGAAATCACATAAGATTATGAAAGTAAAAAAGCAAGTAATAATGCAGATTGCCATTACATGGCCTATGTTTTCATAAAATCATAGCTCCCTTGGCTGAAGGATAGAATTTTGATGAAATAAAAGTGTTTTCAAACAAATTAATTTTTGGAGGAGGAAATAGTTCAGTCTTACAAACTGAGATAAAGATAATAATGTAACAATAGTAGGTACCTACTACTTAGTTTTAGCAAGTCTTAACAGTTAACGAATTATTCATACATAAGCTTCAACTTATTTTGATAGGAATATGATTTCTCTTATTCTCAACCTCTTGTTTATATAGCTTGTCCTTTGTTTTTATTATCTCCTCCTTAATTTCATTATTTTAATAAGCATAATTTTTGAGTGGGTGGTGTGTTCACATTAGTGCAAAACACAAAATGATAAAAATGTATACAGGAAAAAAACAAACCTCTTGGCGACATTACTGATGCCCACCCTCGCATCCAACACTCCCTCCCCTCTTGCATCCCTCCAATGTTTCTTTCCACAAACATAAGCACATTTGAGTCCACAGTCTCATGTTTCCCCACTTCTTACAAAAAAAAATTCTTGCTTTGGATTTTAATTTTTTTTTAACTTGGTCATAGTAGTACATGGCTAACCCAGTAGCCATGCATTTCTTCTCAGAATTTAGTCAGAAATGCCCCTTTCCAAGATACAGTCACGAGCTTCTTCCACCCCATGAGCCAAGATTCATTGGAATAAGATGGCTATCTTTCTCCTTATTTAAAACAACGTCCATACCTCATCGGTTTATAGGTACAATCTTTGTTTTGTCAAATTGCAGCTCATAGGCTTTTTTTTTTTTTGAGCACTCAATTTAATTCTGAAGATAAAGAGATGAACGTGCTCTTCCTCAAACTGTACTCATTCTCAGGCAGAAAAATGTATTTACAAATTTTCTTGGTTAAATACAGTTTGACATAATTTCTCCTTTCGCCCTCCTTGAGTCACGAGCTATTCTTTCCCTCTATCTGCTTCTTCTACATCTGCAGCTCCTGGGGTAGCATCAGCTTAAAAATTAACACAGCCACAAGCATAGAAATATTCCCTCAGTGTGCAAAGAACTTGAGGTGATGAAAGAAGAGAATGCTCTTAATTAGTTGACTTCCAAATATGTGCCCTTCGGAAAACTGCCAAAAGGACCAAATCCTGATTTAAAATGCTGGTTGTAGTATGTAAGACACTAAACAATCAAGAGTTGAAAAGAGCTTCATCCAGGGAAGGCTGACTTTCTCGGGCTGGCGGTGGGGCTGTGGGCTCTGGCACCCTGCTGCATGGGGGCCCGCTCACTCTCAGTGGTGATTCTGTTCAGCAAGTCAGTCCTGGTGCAGTGTTGTCAGAGAGCAGACCGCTTCTGACAACAGCAAGGACACAATTCTCCAGGAACCATGGCTCAGAAAATCGCTCTGACTCAGTGTCATAGTGAAATGTGTTTTCTCCTACTAAATAGATAATGAAATTAGAAGATGCTTGCTCCTTGAAAGAAAAGCTATGACAAACCTAGACAGCATATTAAAAAGCAGAGATAACAATTTGCCAACAAAGGTCCATTAGTCAAAGCTGTGGTTTTTTCAGTGGTCATGTATGGATGTGAGAGTTGGACCATAAAGAAAGCTGAGCACCAAAGAATTGATAGTTTCAAGCTGTGGTACTGGAGAAGACTCTTGAGAGTCCCTTGGACTGCAAGGAGATCAAACCTGTCAATCCTGAAGGAAATCAACTCTGTGTATTCACTCTAAGGATTGATGCTGAGGCTGAAGCTCCAGTACTTTGGCCACCTGATGTGAAGAGCTGACTCATTGGAAAAGACCCTGATGCTGGGAAAGATTGAGGGCAGGAGGAGAAGGGGACAACAGAGGATGAGGTGGTTGGATGGCATCACTGACCCAATGGACATAAGTCTGAACAAACTCCAGGAAATAGTGAAGGACAGGAAAGCCTGGCATGCTGCAGTTCATGGAGTCGCAAAGAGTCGGACATGAGTTAATGACTGAACATCAACAAATAGATAGCGTAATGGAAAACCAATATTTGGTCAGTTTATACAAACATTTCAAGTGAAGAAGAAACTGAGTTACAGTTTGAAATACTTGGAAGTGGCTCTGAAATCACCTTGTGACCACATGTGATGATCCTTAGCCTCAATTCATGGGTTATAACAGGTAGAAATCTTGTGTTCCTCAAAGTTGGGCCAAGAAAAATAACTCTCAGATAACTGAACAGAAAGTGATGGCATAAAGCAGAAGAGAGTTCCATCCACTCAGCTCACCTAAGTCTCCTAACTTGGTTTCATCCAAAAGATCCCTCTCTCAGATGGGACTGGCTGAACAAATTTTAGAATTTTTTAATTGTTCCTATTATAGTTAAAATGTTTGTCTTCGGCTGCTTCCTTGGTTTCTATACAGACTTGCAATTCTGAATTCTGGCCAAACTTCAGAATGACTGAGACCCCCACTCAGTAGCTCCCACAGGTCTGGATGAGGAGCTGTAGCCTGAATCAGTAACATGTGTTTCTGTCCCTGCCCCAGGTCTTTCCCAGTCACTCAGAAGGGTCTCCTCTGTGTGTGTGTTGGGCGGGAGGGGGGGGGTG
>SJYC01042431.1:0-40914 GCA_006408675.1 Madoqua kirkii
ACACGCCAGTCGTGTCCAACTCTTTATGACCCCATGTGCTGTAGCCCACCAGCCTCCTCTAATGTTCCAGCAAGACTACTAGAGTGGGTTGCCATCTCCTCCTTCAGGGGATCTTCCTGACCCAGGAATCGAACCTGAGTCTCTAGTGTCTCCGGCATGGGCAGGCAAGTTGTGTACCAGCTGAGCTTCCTGGGAAGCCCCTCCTATACTTCCTGGGAAGCCCCTCCTATGCTTATGTGTAGCTGTCTAGGGATCTGACTGCTTCCTCACAGCTATGTCTTTTCTCATAAACTTTCCCTTCTCGCTCTCTTCTTCAGTGTCCTAGGGAGAACTGCTGGGTTGCTTCCTTTCATGAGCTAATGGTGCACTTGTAAAATCAAGTACTGTTCTTACTTGACCACCTTATAGTCTGGGTGTTCTGTGTAGATTTACCCATGCTCCAGGCATCAAGTTTTCTAGTAAGATTGCTTGCTTGTTAAATTCTAATTTTACAGTGGAGAACCAGGCTTGGGGAGCATGAAAAAGTATTTCTGAGTATCTACTCAGGGTCTAGCATTGTTGGGGTTTTTCTTTCACTCGTGGAGGAGGGATATTTTTGTTTGGCGTGTATGTGTTTGTGGGTGTGTGTGTCCCTGAGAGTGGGTGCAGTGGATTTTCCTCCATCTGCTATTATTATCCATGTCTTTTTTCACCAGAAGGGAGATTTTAAAAGTATTCTTGAATTCTGAGCAAGTACAGTTTCTTCCCAGAGCCTTTAACAATGAAGACTATTTTTCTTGCTCGATTTCTAAGGTGGTTTCCTACCCATCTTTGTCCCGTGCTGTCTTCTGGGTGATGTGAGGATAGTGTTGGTGTTTGGGGTTTTTCATGTGTGTTTCAAGCGTGAGGCCTTTACAATTAGTCATAAGGTTGAGAGCGGGGAGCCGGGAGCAAACCCAAGCGCCTTCCTGTTTCACACACAGATGAGGGGAACTGCCGTGACATTTATCTGTTTGCTTTCCTGTGCTCTCATTTTGGGTCTATGCACTCATGTTTCCATCTTCTGTGCTTCTAATTTCTGCTGAGGTCATGAAACTCGGTGTGATTTCAGAAATGTCACCTGAGTGGGCGGTCACCCTTTTCCCACCTTAGTTTTCTGTCACCCACAGTCTGAACACTAGCGCTTCCTCTGAATGTCAGTTTTCACTCATTGAAAACTCACTAGGTCAGAGTCAGTGTTCCTAAGGAATGTTTTCGCAGAGACATAGGGTTTGACTTTTGAAGCCTTGGGCAGAGCAAGGCAAATATGATGAGAGGGTCTGTCCTCTCGGCCATTCTGTCATGACGCCTGCAGCCAAGAATTTTGCCTAGCAGCCAGTGGAGCTATATGACCTTAGGAACCCTACAGACTTTACGAAATTTAAATATTTGCTTATATATTGGGATCCTTAATAGGCTCTGAACTGTGCAGCACTGAGAAAACATCTTGACCTGTGAGCCAGGGGTCCCCAGCCAGCTAATCCATAACTAATAAATTACATGACCTTGAGGTCATCTAGCCTGGGTCTCTCTTTCCTCATCTATAAAATGAGTTTAAGGAGATGATTTATAGATCCTTTCAGTTGAGTATGATGCTTCCCTTTGGGCATTTCACTGGGAAAACAGCAGGTTCCTAGATGGGAAGATGGGGGAGTATGTGTGAAGAATGGCAGACAGGAGAGTGTTGTTGAAGCACAGACTTCCTTGAAGGCAATGGTGAGCTGTGGAAAGGGCTGCCTTAGAGCCTGACTGCAGAGGTCCTGAGCCCACGATAAGGAGCTCACTTTACTCAGCAATCAGAGGGGGCCATGGATGGTATTTGAGCAAGGGAGTAATAACCTCACAGCTGAATTAAGCAGAAGTATACAGCCAGAGGGGCTTCCCAGGTGGCACTCATGGTAAAGAACTTGCCCATTAATGCAGGAGACACAAGAGACCCAAGTTTGATCCCTGGGTCAGGAAGAGGCCCTGGAGGAGGGCATGACAACCCACTCCAGTATTCTTTCCCGGAGAATCCCATGGACAGAGGAGCCTGGCGGGCTATGGTCCACAGGGTCTCAAAGAGTCGGACACGACTGCAGCAACTGAGCGTACACACACACACGTACACATACAAAGGGAGAGTGTCTTTTATGGAACGCCAACAGGCTCAGCAGTGGGCCAGCCCCTAAGGGCTCCCAGGCTGGAATTTGTCATCAGTTTCAGGAAAGCATTTGGAATTGGAGACAGGGGTTTGAGACTGTTCCCAGGCGACACTAGAACCAAGAGAACACATAAGATCTATGCAGAGAATGTAGGGAAGAGAGAGGTGATGGCTTAGGAGGAAGTCTCAAGGGCAAGCAGAGTAGGATGAGGTGGCAGGGAAAGTATAGTCAAGAAGACAGGAGGACGCCCACGAGAGCCACTTGCTGGGGACCCCGGGAGACGACAGCATTTCCAGAGTCGGCAGCGCTGTAGAGTGCTGAAGAGACCAAAGCAGCCTCAGAATAGGGGCTGGGGACGTGCCATGAGGGTCTCACTGCTAGCCCTCAAGGGGGCCACTTCAGTGTAGAGCAGGGCCAGGAACCTGATTACAGATAGGCCCAGAAAGAGTCTAACAAAGTCACGTGGTGGCTGTAGGAGGAAGAAGAAACCTGAACAGTGACTTGACAGGAGGCGTTGGGTCAAAAAGTGAAAGTGGAACTGTTAATCTGCTCAGTCATATCCCACTCTTTGCACTCCCACGGACTATAGCTTGCCCGCTCCTCTGTCCTTAGAATTCTCCAGGCAAGAGTACTGCAGTGGTTGCCATTTCCTTCTCCAGGGGATCTTCCTCATCCAGGGACTGAACCCAGGTCTTCTGCATTGCAGGCAGATTCTTGACCGTCTGGGCCACCAGGGAGGTGTTGGGGGCGACTGCAGTAACTGCAGTATCAAGTGAAGATTGACACTGTTGGAGTGTGCACAGACTTGAGGCCAGGGACAAGCCTTGGAGGATGAATGATTACAGATGCTAGAGTTGGAATGATGCTGGGGGTGGAGCAGGCTTCCCAAAATGGGGAGAGCACAGTGGGGGCTAATGTCACAAAGGAAGAGGGGTGCATGAGGAGTCATAGAGTTGGAGGCCAAGCAGAGAGAACTGGAGTACGTCACGTGTGTTGGCCTTTATGTTCGTAGCCGTATCTGTGATTGGGTTCCTGCTAGGAAAGTAGACATGGAGACTGGAGGAACTAGCAAGGGCATGACGGGGGCTTGGAGGCATCTCTGTGGATTTGGCACCTGCGACCTCCGCCACCTTTGTTCATTCTTTAAGACAAAGGCAGATAGCCTTCGTGGCTCAGTGGTAAAGAATCCACCTGCCAGTGCAGCAGATACAGGTTCGATTCCTGGTCCAGGAGGATCCCACATGCCGCAGAGCAACTCAGCCCATGCACCGCACCTGCTGAGCCTGCGCTCTAGAGCCCGGGAGGCACAAGTTCTGAGCCCACGTGCCTAGAGTCTGTATGCTACAACAAGAAAAGCTTAGAAGCCTGTGCATTGCAACTAGAGATTAGTCCCTGCTCTCCACAGCTAGAGAAAAGTGGTGAAGACCAAGCCAAAAATAAATAAATAAAATCATTTAAAAAAAAAAAAAAAGACAAAGACAGGATGGGGCTCAGAAAGCCAGGATTGGTACTTGCTTGTCTGCAGGGGTGGAAGCTCGGACTCCAGCTGTAGCTCTCACCAGCTTCTTCTCGTATCTAGCTGTGTTCTCATTTTCTCAAAGTTGAGCTGAATTATTTCCAGAGAAAATGATAGCATGATTCTTAAGAGCCGACTGACTAGGGTTATTTTTCAAGTCTTGACTTGTCTGGTTACAGACCTAAACCTGAACTTTTCTACTGGTAATTATGTTTTTCTTACAAGTGATGTATAGTCATTTCAAGCATCTTAATTATCAGGGCAATAATTGGGAGGTCTCCCTGCTTTCTGGTTCAAGTCAGTGTCAGTTTCATTGCTTTCAGCTAGCAAGTTTTCTTAAAAGAGAAAATAGCCACAGTATGCTGCTGCTGCTGCTGCTGCTGCTGCTAAGCCGCTTCAGTCGTGTCCGACTCTACGTGACCCCATAGACGGCAGCCCACTAGGCTCCTCCGTCCCTGGGATTCTCCAGGCAAGAACACTGGAGTGGGTTGCCATTTCCTTCTCCAATGCATGAAAGTGAAAAGTGAAAGTGAAGGCACTCAGTTGTGTCCCACTCTGTGTGACCCCATAGACAGCAGCCCACTAGGCTTCTCCATCCATGAGATTTTCCAGGCAAGAGTACTGGAGTGGGGTGCCATTGCCTTCTCCGCACAGGTCTTCTTAAAAGAGAAAATAGCCACAGTATAGCCTGCTGTGACTGCTAAATAACCAGGACACTAAGTAATAGGCCACACTCAATGCTCTTGTGTGTGCATGTGCGTGGATGTGCATACTCAGTCATTCCTGCCTCTTTATGACCCCATGGACCCTCCAGGCTCCTCTGTCCATGGGATTTCCCAGGCAAGAATGTTGGAATGGGTGGCCATGCCCTTTTCCAGGGGATCTTCCCGACCCAGAGACTGAACCCTAGTCTCTTATGTCTCCGGCATTGGCAGCCGGGTTCTTTATCAGCTGAGCCACCAGGGAAGCCCTCTTTCAATTGAAGACTTCTATTCAAAACCAGTTCTGGACAACATCCTCCCCATGGGTCCTTTTTTCATGTAGTCACTAAATGTGCATTGGATAGGATAGATTATTAGTCAGGAATTATTTAGTTGGAAGTAACAAATTCTTCTCTGAACAGTTTAGCTTTAATATGAAAAGAAAATAGAAGAATGTATGGATATTGGTCCATGTAGCTGAGAATACACAGGGGTGGATTGACTTCAAGAAAGGCTAGATCTGTCTGGATTGGGAGGGAAGTTTGGGGGAGAATGGATACATGTATATGTATGGCTGAGTCCCTTCACTGTTCGCCTGAAACCGCTGCTGCTGCTGGAAAGTTGCTTCAGTCGTGTCCGACTCTATGTGACCCCATAGACGGCAGCCCACTAGGCTCCTCTGTCCCTGGGATTCTCCAGGCAAGAACACTGGAGTGGGTTACCATTTCTTTCTCCATCACCTGAAACTATCACATTGTTAATCGGCCATACCCCGGTACAAAATAAAACGTTTTTAAGAAAAAAAAGAAAAGCTGGATCCCAGGGGCTTAAAGAGTGTTGTCAGGATTCTCTTTCTAACTCCTAAAGTTTCTATCCCTGTTTGGTTCCATCATCACTGAGACCCTCAACTCTGCATCCCTAGAACTTAGAATCCCAAAGAAGAGAGCCCATCTTCCTCCCAGCTTCCATATTCCAAACTCAGGGAAGCCCCTGGCTTGTGCCCACCCCTGAGCCAGTCACCATGGCCTGAGCAATGAAGAACTGTGCTGGGCCTAGGTCAGGGGCCCACCCGGGATGAAGTGGTGAGGCGTCTTACGTGGTGTCTCACCAGGATGAGGAGGAGAAGGAGACCCCTTCCCCAGAGAGAAAGTAAAGAGGGGAGGAAAGGGATGCTAAGTTAGCAGAACCATAGAGGGCTACTCTAGATACCATCTCACACAACATAAACAGTAAACACAACGGTAGAGCTTTTCCACTCTGTGGTTGTTTGTTTTTTTTTTTAATTTTTATTGGAGAATAGTTGCTTTACAATGTTGTGTTAGTTTCTGCTGTATAGCAAAGTGAAACAACTATGTGTATGTGTGTGTGTGTGTGTGTATATACATATACATATATATATATCCCTCTTCATTGGAATTCCTTCCCCTTTAGGTCACAGGCTATAGTTATTTTTGAAAGGCTCTCCAAGTTTATTATTTGATGTTGCTCATGCTGGTCACGATCTTCCCTGGATTGACATCTAGATGAAAGCAAGGGAGGCTGTAAAGTGACTTTGGGAGGAATACACACAATTCTGAGTGCTCCCTTAAAGTCATCTCTCCCTCTAGGGTCTAGACATCGCCTTGAATTGGTTCCAATAAAGGGGATTTGGTTCAACAATCATCTGGTTTCAGTCAGGCCAGAAAGGAAACCATGAGAAAAGGTTTGGGCAATTAGGTCCAACTGAAAGGAGGAAGTACTGAGCTCTGTGAAGTGAATGTGTGTAAAAAGGGTGATGCTGAGAAAGACTGAAGAGAGAAGTGGGAAGGGACACTCAGATGAGTGTTGGCAGACACGCCCTGTCACAGCCAATGCTCCTTCCTCCGCTTCCAGTGACGAGGGCCTCACCTCTCCTGCCCAGCCCTTCCCACCTTGAGCAGGCCTGGGTGGCTCCTGAGCAGCCCCGTCACCGCAGAACCATCTCAGAAGCCGGCGTAATAAAATGCCATTTTCCTCATCTTCTCACCACCACACCCACAGGCCAGATCTTGGTGCAAACCTCTGTGATAACACAAACAGAAGAATGCTGAAATTAGACAGTTGTCCAAATATGGTGATCCTTCGCCACTATTTTTAAACCACAGTGATATGAAAGTGCCTGTATTCCTCCTGCCCCACCAGCCGTGTATAGACAGTCTGCTCGCACACTCCAGATCTCCCCAATCTTTCTGTAAAGTGTGGTTACAAACAGATCCAATAAAACCAATGGAGATAAGAGCTTTATTTAATTCACAAGTGAAGACTTCAAAAAAGTATCTCATATATTTGAGGAAAACCTCTTAATCTCACTGTATCAGTATGAGCATTAAAATCTAGCTCAGAGAAAATATAAATCATGATTGTTCCTTCTCTTCATGACTTACAACAGAAACGTTTATAGTTTCCAAGTGGCAATTAGATATCACAACAAAGCCAGAGTTAATAAACCTATCAGTTCTTAATTTTAAAACTATGTAGAAAACTCAATGAAAGGTTATAGGATTCATGATAATTAACGCCTCCACTATACTTGTGCTCCCCATTTAGTATTTTGTCGGTGTTCATATGGCAAGAATCAGTGTCTTCTTTAAAGTCTGTCTTCTGGACCAGCAGCGAGGTTTAAGATATATTCCTTTTGATCATCCTGAGGATATTCCAAAGTAGACATTATTAACATTATAACCCAGATGGGGTAAGGATCTCAAGCGAGTCACACAGCAAGGAAAGGGTGGTCCAGCGCCCACTCCTCTGGTCCAGCCAACCCTTCAGGGCTGTGTCTTTGGCCTGTGGAACTCTTCCTTCACTGCTTTGCCCAGTTTTCCTGTCATTTTCACTGCTGCCCTCAGGCACACCAGACCCACCTTTCCGTTGCTGTGCGCAGTTGCACTGCCACAAAGGAGACGGGAAGAGGACGTCTTTCTTGGTCACTGTTAGACATACTGAAACCTCTGCTCCCCTGTGCTTGCCCCACTTACACTAAAGCCAGTTTACTGACACTGGATGTGGTAAAGCAAGGGCCAAGCAAGGAGGATAAGCAGTTCATGCTCAAAAGGCCCAAACTCCATGATCCCTTTGGGAACAGGTGTGGGTTGCAGGGCGCCTCTGATCGTCCTCTCTGCTGGGCCAGTCTGGGCTGTGATGAGACTCCCTCCTCAGGCCGGATGGCAGGGCAGGCTGCCATGTAGTGCTCCAGCTGTGGATGCAGGGCTTCCGTGGGAAGATTCAGGAAGCTACAGAAACCAGAACTAAGATCTCCAGCATGCCTGCAAGCCTGGCTTTGTTTCATATCCAAGAAATGTATTGATAGTAAGTTTGTTTTTATTTTAAGGAGACACGAGAACTCTGTAGAGTTTTTAAGGAAACTATTTGAGCTTCCCTGAGGGCTCAGCTGGTAAAGAATCCACCTGCAATGCAGGAGACACAGAAGATGTAGGTTCGATCCCTAGGTTGGGAAGATCCCCTGGAGGAGGAAATGGCAACCCACTCCAGTATTCTTGCCTCGGAAATCCCATGAACAGAGAAGCCTAGTGGGCTGTAGCCCACTAGGGCCCAGGGGGTCACAGAGAGCTGGACACAACTGAGCGCATATCCATGCATCCATTTCAATGCAATTCTATTGATGCTCAGAAATTGGACTTGCTTTGAAGGAAAGGAAATGCAAGAGAACTAAACAAGGATCTGCTTGCTCCACTTGCACTAAAGCCAGTTTACTGACACTGGATGTGGTGAAGGAAAGTACAGCATTTATTGGAGGGCCAAGCAAGGAGGATAGGCAGCTCACGCTCAGAAGGCCCAAACTCCATGATCCCTTTTAGGGAATAGGTGTGGGTTGCAGGGTGCCCAATCAGCTCATGTACAATTGTCTGATTGGGTGATGGTGAGGTAACAGGGTGATGTTGCAGGAACCTCTGTCATCATCTGGTTCCAGCCTGTCTAAGTGCTGGTGGTCAGCATGTAGTTAACTTCCTCCAATGGGTGGGAGTTTTATATCTGCAAAACAACTTAAGGATATGGCTCAGGATATTATCTATATAGCTCTTGAGGAGACACTAAACACCCTTGACTTTGTTTTATGACTAAGCTATTATGATTGGGTTGACCAAAAAGTTGTTCAGGTTTTTCTGTAAGACAGTATGGAAAAACCCAAACAAACTTTTCGGCCAACCCAGCGTCTCATTTCATTGTTCTTTGTTTCTATTTCATTTTTGTGTGTTTTTACTTCTCTGGTTAAATTTGCTCTTTGGTGCTCTGGGAAGGCCTCGGAAGCTTAAACTTTTTTTTACAAGCAAGAGGCTTGGGGGTTTTAAGGGGTGAGGGCGTGTCTATCAACAGGAAGGCCCCATAGGATCATGCTTGCTTTCAGTGGGAAATTTCTGAAGGGCTGTAATAGGGTTAATTTATATTTTGATTAACTTTAAAAAAAATCTAGCTGATCTGTCTCAGCCCAGCGCCTACTATATCTGTTCCCTAGAACCCAGCCTGTGGGAGTGATGTGTTTTGTGCTCTGTTACTTCAATCAGCTTGCCTGGGCCCAATGGCAGGGACCCCAGAACCTGAAGGTGCTGACAAAGATGACTTGCTGCTGTTGAGTGAAATCTTCAACGCTTCCTCCCTGGAAGAGGGCGAGTTCAGCAAAGAGTGGGCTGCTGTGTTTGGAGACGGTCGGCTGAAGGAGCCAGTGCCCACTGCGGTCCCAGGAGAACCAGACCCCAGGCCCCAGGCCGGCTCAGGATTCCTTCCTTCACAGCTTCTAGATCAGAACATAAAAGACTTACAGGCCTCGATAGAAGGTATGGACCACAGCGATTGTAATGGGCGTGGTGGTGGGGAGCAGGGGCATGGTGGTGGCGGGGGGGTGTGTCGTGGGGATGGGGACAGGTGGTGATATATTGTTTGTTTTGTAATCCAAAGACCTATTTTTCTTTATCTTCCGTTTTGTGTTTTCTGATTTTTATCTTATATCCAATGTCTTATTTTTTGTTTTTTATTTTTCTTTTATGTCCATTGACTTTAGCTGAAGCTTCAGAATCACATTCTAGCCTTAAGATACATATTAGGGTTTAAAATCCTCTTCTTTGCATAATTTTCTCTCCATGGTAACACTTCCTGTTGATCAAAGGCTAGAGGGGTGGTCCTCAGTCTTCCTGTCTTACTTTGATTTTAGACTTTTTCATGGCACCCTTGAGAGATCAGAGTGCCTTCACAGTCGTGGCCTATTCACGTGGCCATTCCTGCCTGGCCAGTGCCCTAGCTGAGTTCTCCCATATACTCGTGAGACAACGTTCCCAGAGACACGGGGTTTCCTGGGTGCTTTTTCCCTCTGCCACCGTGGCCCACCCCATTCTTGAGTATGCCCTCAGCTCAGCCATTCCTGTTCTGCCTGAAACACACGGCCCAACAGAAACAGAGTTTTCACACTGATCAAGGCACCCCAAAGCTCACCAGCAGCTCACATGCTGGTTCAGAATTATTGATGTGCAGAGCAGATTGATTTCAAGTGCAGAAACTAACACTCAGGTTGAAAGTTAAATTTTTAAGTTGGAGTTTCTAAACAAACAGACCTTGAGAAAGAAACCATTTTAGTATCTGAACGCTTTTTTGCTCTTTCCATGTTTTAATTATAAGACAAGAATCACTGTTCAGAAGTTCTCACATTGTTTTGATTTTTCCATGAATTTAGGTTATCTCCTTAATAAACAGCATGTTTATCTGGCACTTAGAGCTGAGAACAAACAGCAGAGCTGGAATGATTAAGTAATTATGGGCTATTAAAAAAAAAAAAACATTCAGGTCTTTGGAGATGAGATCATGGACGTGGCAAAAGTTGGTGGGCAAGACCAAAAGAAAATCTTTCCTCTTTTTTATAAAATACGTGTTTCCTTTCATCTTCCTTTTTGAGTCCCATTTTGTAGCCGTCTCGTTTATTCTCAGTAATGAGGTTAGAGATGAGAAGGATAACTGCAATCCCAAACTACTTCTCTGCCCTGAGTCTCAGCCGAGTTTCACCACCTCTTTTGCCGGAACCCCAGATGAACAAGGTCGCCAGAGACCAGGTTTCACCCCCACCCACCTGTGGTGGAGGCGCTAACAAGGCGTGGGAGAGTCGGGAGAGGCAGGGCCGGAGCGGGATCCACAGCTCAAAGCTCAGGGCTGCTGGAGACCCTCCGGCCATGCTGCAGGGTGAACGCCTCCCCCCCCACCCCACCCCGGAGCCCCCAGCTTTGGAGACACCTGGGTGCCTGCTGCAGCTAGGAGCAGTGGTGGCCTCCTTAGCTGGGATGGCTGAGTGCCACTCTCTCATGGGCACCTCAGGCTGACAGTGAGAACTCAGAGCTTCACATCCTCTTCCTGAGCGGTTGGAGCAAGACCTCAGCTCAGGCCCAGAGCACTGTCCCCGGAACCCTGCCCAAGAGCTGAGACAGGGGCAGCAGCCATGGGCTTGGCACTTCAGCCTTGCCCCATGGCCATACTTGGGGCTGAGGAGGGAGTTGAGCACAGGGCACGAGAGATGCAAGCTGGCACTACGGAAAGAGAAAGAGGTACTTTAAAGGGAAGACATTTATGTCTCAGGCAAACAATTTCACTGGAGGTTGCCGCCCTAGTAGCACTGAAGCAAGATTCTGATTTGCCCAGCAAATATGTATTGAGTCCTCTGGGTGCCAGGCACGGGGGAGTCACCTGAGAACAAAACAGGCAAGGCTTCTGCCTTCCGGGAACTCACATTCTAATGGAGAGGAGATAATTGTGGTGCTGGGGAAGACTCTTTAAAGTCCCTTGAGCAGCAAGGAGATCAACCAGTCAATCCAGAAGGAAATCAACTCCGAATAGTCATTAGAAGGACTGACGCTGAATCTCCAATACTTCGGTCACCTGATGTGAAGAGTTACCTCATTAGGAAAGACTCTGATGCTGGGAAAGATTGAGGGCAGAAGGAGAAGGGGATGAGATGGTTGGATGGCATCATTGACTCAATGGACATGAGTTTGAGCAAACTCCTGGAAATAGTGAAGGACAGGGAAGCCAGGTGTGCTGCAGTCCATAGCGTTGCAGAGAGTCAGACCCGACTGAGCAACAGCAACAACACATAATGAAAAAGCAGATCACATTGTAGGTTAGAAAGTTACCAGTGATATGGAGAAAAGGAAAAGCCGAGCCAGAGCTATTGCTGGGGGAATGGCAAAGTAGGTCAGGGAGAGAACTAAATGGGACTCTTACGAGAAGATGAGGTCTGAGCAGAGACTCTCAGGAGGCCAGAGAATTAGGCATGTGGAGATCCAGGCAGGGAAACCCCTGTACCCAAAGGGGGGGTGTGCCCGACACAGTCGAGGGTCTGTGGGAGGAGCACTGGGCTTGGAGTGAGAAGGAGCAGTGCTCAGAAAGGAGATGAGCTGGGCCATATAGGCCTTGTAGCTGTTGGAAGAACTTAGGAACCATCACAGCATCTTGGACCAAGGATGGACAAGATCTGGTTTACCATTTACAAGACCCATTCTGGCTGCCAAAAGTTTCATTTCCTCTGCTGAGGTTCTGTCAGGATCAATGTTTGAGGAGTTATTTTGTAACCTCTGAATTATCCTGGTTTTTTTTGCATGTATGTGTATCTGTGTGTGCATGCACACACATGCACTTAAGTAGCTCAGTTGTGTCCAAGTCTTTGCGACCCTATGGACTGTAGCCGACCAGGTTCCTCTGTCCATGGGATGCTCCAGGCAAAAATATTGGAGTGAGTTGCCATTTCCTTCTTCAGAGACTCTTCGTGAACCAGACATCAAACCCACATCGCCTGCATTGGCAGGTGGATTCTTTACCACTGAGCCACCAGGGAAGCCCCAATATTAGGTATTAGACCCACTGAATAATTCTCAGGAGAGACTCAAGTCATCTGAAGGAGCTTTGTACTTTTCCACAGATGTTGTGTTAGCCCCCACTTCAGAGACACTGAGGTCTAAAACTGATTTCCTTTATCATGGTCAAATAACAAGAATGAGCTCTCCTTACGGCACGTGCAGTGGGTCAAGCACTGCCGCAGGTGCTTTAGGTGTGTTATTTCATCCTCACCACACCCTTCCCAGACAGGCAGGCAGGTAAGCACTGATGTCATCTCCAACTTGCAGCCTGGGAAACGGAGAAACAGGGAGTAAGTTGTTTGCCCCAGATTAGACCTCTGGTAGGAGGCAGGACGGAGAAGGCAATGGCACCCCACTCCAGTACTCCTGCCTGGAAAATCCCATGGATGGAGGAGCCTGGTGGGCTGCAGTCCATGGGGTCGCTAAGAGCTGGACACGACTGAGCGACTTAGCAGCAGCAGCAGCAATAGGCAGGCCAGATTGTAGGCCTGAGCTGCTAGACTCGAGAACTCATGCTTTTCGCAAATCTGCGCTGTTTCACCAAGTACCACATCTCTGATGGCAAATGTGATTCCCCGACGGGCTCCCTCAGGCCTTGCCTTGGGTGCTTCTAGAGGAGCTGGAGTTGTAATGACTGTAACCTTAGTCCTAGGCATCCCAGGTGCATATAGGGACCAAGGCAACCACAGAGTCATGGAAGAGAGATGTGGGTGTGGGAAGGAAGGGTTGTGTCAAACACAAAAGTTGGATGATGCTCCAGAATTTTGTTGTTGTTCTTCAGTTGTTCAGTCACGTCTGACTCTGTTGTGACCCCATGGACTGTACTCCGCCAGGCTCCTCTGTCCATGGAATTCTCCAGGCAAAAATACTGGAGTGGGTTGCCATTCCCTTCTCCAGGGGATCTTCCTGATCCAGGGATCGAACCCCTGTCTCCTGTGTCTCCAGCATTGAAGGCAGATTCTTGAGCTACTGAGCCAGTGGGGAAGCCTGATGTTCCAGAACAAATATGTGAATTTGAGATGATCTCCCCAGCCTCTGCCGGTGCCTGCCGCCACCCCTCCTTGACTCTAGCGCTGTCCTGCTCAGTCTGGCCACCACCGCTGTGGCTCTCTGTGAGGACCAGGTGGAGCTGCATCCTGGGGGTCTGAGGGTCCGCAGGACAGAGGTGGGCAGCTGTCTGGACGCAGGCACAGACACCTCGGGGTCTTTCCCCTCTCTGCCCCCTCTGCACTGCTGCCTCCCTCATCCACCTTCACCTCCTCGGTCTTCGCCCCTTCTTACCTCTCCCTTCCCCTCTGCCTCCCTCTCCTCTTTGGCCTCCCTTTGCCTTGGGGAAGCAGAAAGAAAAGGGGAGCGGTGGATTTCGTAAGAGAACAATTATATCTTCCTTCCCCACCTACTTCAAGCTCTAGAAGAGCAAAACAAAGGAACTTACATTTAGGATCAAGTTGTGCTGAAAAACGTGAAGGAGTCAATTTTAGCGAGGCTTTCTAAGAGTTTCTGAAGTTGCCAGCATGATAGGTAGGGGCCAGGGTTTTCTGTGTCACCCAGTGATGAGAAATTGCACCTTCCTGAGGTCTCTTCCAGTGAGGAGGATGCGGCCACCCAGAGATGCTACCTGAGGCAGAGACCCAGCCAGGCCTTCTTAGACATTGTTCTCCATCCCCCCCAGCATCAAGATTTAATTTAGAAACAGATGCTGATACTGAAAAGATAACCATCTGCTCAAAATAAGTCCACCGGGACATCTTTTATTTCTGGATCCTGCCAACCACAGTTAGGCATCTTGTTCTAGAATCTCACAAACATACAGCCCTTTGTTCCTTCTTGATGTTCGTTTCAGCTAATCCAGCTGTTGCCATCTGGGTGGGTTTCCACTTAAAGCCAATTTATGTCAAGCTTAGCCTTATCTCAGATTTGCCTTTCCTTGACCAGAGCCCACCTCTTGCGCTCTGGCTTAGCCTGGCTCTGGGTGACTGATATTTCCGGGCCTCAAATGGAATAATGTGAAAGAAAAGGCTGTGGGCTGCATTTAGAGGTAATTTGAACAGAGAGTATGAGCCACTGGCATTTTTATTTGTTCCATCAAAGCAGCAGCACTTTCTAAACCTGTTAGGGCTCATCCCCGGGTCTTGGCTAAATTCTTGCAGAATTTAAGTGCCTCTATTAGTCCATAGAAGGAACCTCAGTGACCATCTCCTCCACCCTCATTTACACATGAAGGATCCCCAAAGGGTCTCATGCCTTGCCGAGCTGCTGTGGTTTTATCCACCGTCCACATAATGTTTAAACTCTTTTGCTGCTGTTCAGTCGCTGAGTCGTGTCAGACTCTTCTGCTTCCTGATGGACTGTGGCTCACCAGGCTCCTCTGTCCGTGGGATTTCTCAGGCAAGAATACTGGAGCGGGTTGCCATTTCCTCGTCCAGGGGATCTTCCTCAACCAGAGATGAACCTGCGTCTCCTGCATTGGCAGGTGAATTCTTTGCCACTGAGCCACCTGGAAAGCCTCAGCTGGGCATAAACAAACACAAGCTACACTAAACTCCTCGGCTTGGCTTCTGGGGCCCTTTAGGGCCTGACCCCAGTGTCATCACTGCCCGTACCTCCCACGCCTTTACTGAGCATGACTTACGGACACTGTTCTGCTGGGGACCGTGTGTCATGTCTGAGCTGGACTCCAGGGAACCCGACTCTCCCCTCCCCCCCTCCCCGAGCATTCCGCCCACTTCACACTCTTGATGTTCTGCTTGGCTGACTCCTCAGCCTTCAGGTGCTCATGTTCAGCAGATCATCCAGGGCCTCCCTCAGCAGTCAGTGTTGGCTATTTCTGCTCTCCATTCATTCCCTTTATACCCAGTACTTAATCATTTCACCTCATTATAAAATGGGCTGAATTTTCTGTCTTGCTTTATGTTGTCATGGGCAGGGCCCGTGTTTGTATTGCTATCATATTTCCCAAACATAGCTCAGTGCCTGGAATCGACGTTCCAAAAAGACATCTGGGTGGATGGGCTGATGGATGAATGGATGGATGGCAGACAAGAAGGAAGGGAGACATCCAACTGACACTGCATCACTAATTGAAGAGAAAAGGGTCTGAAGACAGTCTCAGGGGTTGGTTCTCATGTGTGCTGAGTGATAGCAGAAACCCAGAATCATTGGATTTATTGAGTGCCTGCTCTTTAGCCTCTCGCCCGGTTTCACCCATGAGCTCCCATTTTATCCATACAACAACCTAATGAGGTAGGAATTTTTATCCACCTTTGCCAGTATGGAAACTGGGGCTCAGAGCAGGTGTGGACGGCAGCTGGTGCCTGGCCCCCATGCCCATGGTCTTCCCACATTCCCCTTCACGGCCAGCCCTGTCCCAGAGCGCCCAGGGTCTGCTATCAACCCAGCCTGCTCTTTCGCTCTCTCGTTCAGTGAAATCACACTCACGCTAAAGTGCTACCCTGGCCGGTGTTACTTTGGCCTCACTTGCTGCTCTAGCTGGCCAGTATTATTTCTGGCCGATTTATATTTTCCCTTATGTCAGTGAAGGGGGCAGGATTGCTCCAGTAAAATTTTATATTGTGTTTCCTGCAGACGGGTAGTGCAGTTGACGTTTCAAAGGGCCTGAGAACTAGGCTCGTCAGCTTGCCCCCAGAGCTCTCAGTCTCATCTGCCCCCACCCTGCACCACCCCGTCTCCTGACACAGTTTCTCTGAGATGGGGAAGACATCCTTCCAGCCACACCTTCCTGTTAAAAACGTCTCAGCCAACTAACACCAACTGAAGACCAGTTGATGGCAATTATAGGAATATTAGCAACACTGAGTTCTCTGTAAGTAGCATTTTTTCCTGACAGAAGCCAAGACTTTTGAAGTCTGGCCTGGCATTCCATCCATAATTACCCTAGTGGTACCCCTCCCCTAAAGAATTCCCGAAGCAGTATGAGACGGTGAAACTGCAGCTCAGCTTAGTATTTGCTTAAAACATATATATATGCGTTTCCCTGGTGGCTCAGGGGTAAAGAATTCACCTACCAATGCAGGATACGTGGGTTCAGTCCCTGGGTTGGGAAAGATTCCCTGGCGAAGGAAATGGGAACCCATTGCAGGACTCTTGCCAGGAAAATCCAAAGGAGAGAGAGCTGGCAGGCAACAGTTCACAGGGTTGCAAGAGAGTCAGACACGACTTAGCAACTAAACAACAATGTATAGCTGGGGTCACAACCATAATATTTCCTCCCCTCATGTGTGAATGGTTGGATTGTTAGATTTATGCTTAATAGGTGTTCTGAAGACAGATTGTGATCTGGCAAACTGGCTCTTTCTGCTTCACATTTGGGACAAAAGACCAGTGACATCCTGTGTCTTTGGGAAACTCTGAGGCCTACTTTCCCCATCATCTATCATCTTCATCCCAAAGGGGCAGTGTGTTTATGCGCATCCTCCTCCGTGTCATTGGTCTGCTTGGCTGACTCCTCAGCCTTCAGGTGCTCATGTTCAGCAGATCATCCAGGGCCTCCCTCAGCAGTCAGTGTTGGCTATTTCTGCTCTCCATTCATTCCCTTTATACCCAGTACTTAATCATTTCACCTCATTATAAAATGGGCTGAATTTTCTGTCTTGCTTTATGTTGTCATGGGCAGGGCCCGTGTTTGTATTGCTATCATATTTCCCAAACATAGCTCAGTGCCTGGAATCGACGTTCCAAAAAGACATCTGGGTGGATGGGCTGATGGATGAATGGATGGATGGCAGACAAGAAGGAAGGGAGACATCCAACTGACACTGCATCACTAATTGAAGAGAAAAGGGTCTGAAGACAGTCTCAGGGGTTGGTTCTCATGTGTGCTGAGTGATAGCAGAAACCCAGAATCATTGGATTTATTGAGTGCCTGCTCTTTAGCCTCTCGCCCGGTTTCACCCATGAGCTCCCATTTTATCCATACAACAACCTAATGAGGTAGGAATTTTTATCCACCTTTGCCAGTATGGAAACTGGGGCTCAGAGCAGGTGTGGACGGCAGCTGGTGCCTGGCCCCCATGCCCATGGTCTTCCCACATTCCCCTTCACGGCCAGCCCTGTCCCAGAGCGCCCAGGGCTCTGCTATCAACCCAGCCTGCTCTTTCGCTCTCTCGTTCAGTGAAATCACACTCACGCTAAAGTGCTACCCTGGCCGGTGTTACTTTGGCCTCACTTGCTGCTCTAGCTGGCCAGTATTATTTCTGGCCGATTTATATTTTCCCTTATGTCAGTGAAGGGGGCAGGATTGCTCCAGTAAAATTTTATATTGTGTTTCCTGCAGACGGGTAGTGCAGTTGACGTTTCAAAGGGCCTGAGAACTAGGCTCGTCAGCTTGCCCCCAGAGCTCTCAGTCTCATCTGCCCCCACCCTGCACCACCCCGTCTCCTGACACAGTTTCTCTGAGATGGGGAAGACATCCTTCCAGCCACACCTTCCTGTTAAAAACGTCTCAGCCAACTAACACCAACTGAAGACCAGTTGATGGCAATTATAGGAATATTAGCAACACTGAGTTCTCTGTAAGTAGCATTTTTTCCTGACAGAAGCCAAGACTTTTGAAGTCTGGCCTGGCATTCCATCCATAATTACCCTAGTGGTACCCCTCCCCTAAAGAATTCCCGAAGCAGTATGAGACGGTGAAACTGCAGCTCAGCTTAGTATTTGCTTAAAACATATATATATGCGTTTCCCTGGTGGCTCAGGGGTAAAGAATTCACCTACCAATGCAGGATACGTGGGTTCAGTCCCTGGGTTGGGAAAGATTCCCTGGCGAAGGAAATGGGAACCCATTGCAGGACTCTTGCCAGGAAAATCCAAAGGAGAGAGAGCTGGCAGGCAACAGTTCACAGGGTTGCAAGAGAGTCAGACACGACTTAGCAACTAAACAACAATGTATAGCTGGGGTCACAACCATAATATTTCCTCCCCTCATGTGTGAATGGTTGGATTGTTAGATTTATGCTTAATAGGTGTTCTGAAGACAGATTGTGATCTGGCAAACTGGCTCTTTCTGCTTCACATTTGGGACAAAAGACCAGTGACATCCTGTGTCTTTGGGAAACTCTGAGGCCTACTTTCCCCATCATCTATCATCTTCATCTCCAAAGGGGCAGTGTGTTTATGCGCATCCTCCTCCGTGTCATTGGCAGCAGAGAAGCCCCCAAGTCTGTAGATTCTCCATGTCACTCTTATGGTTCCTGAGTGTTTCAGTTCAGTTCAGTCGCTCAGTCGTGTCTGATTCTTTGCGACCCCATGAATCGCAGCAGGCCAGGCCTCCCTGTCCATCACCATCTCCCCGAGTTCACTCAGACTCACGTCCATCGAGTCCATGATGCCATCCAGCCATCTCATCCTCAGTTGTCCCCTTCTCCTCCTGCCCCCAATCCTTCCCAGCATCAGAGTCTTTTCTAATGAGTCAACTCTTCTCATGAGGTGGCCAAAGTACTGGAGTTTCAGCTTCAGCATCATTCCTTCCAAAGAAATCCCAGGGTTGATCTCCTTCAGAATGGACTGGTTGGATCTCCTTGGAGTCCAAGGGACTCTCAAGAGTCTTCTCCAACACCACAGTTCAAAAGCATCAATTCTTCAGCACTCAGCCTTCTTCACAGTCCAACTCTCACATCCATACATGACCACAGGAAAAACCATAGCCTTGACTAGACGGACCTTAGTCAGCAAAGTAATGTCTCTGCTTTTGAATATGCTATCTAGGTTGGTTATAGCTTTTCTTCCAAGGAATAAGCGTCTTCTAATTTCATGGCTGCAGTCACCATCCTGAGTGTTTAGGTGAGCAATATTCAGAACTCCATAGTTACAAAGGGATCCAATTAGAAGACATTGTCTTTATAAAGACAAAGCTTCCCTTGTGGCTCAGCTGGTAAAGAATCCACCTGCAATGCAGGAGACCTGGGTTCAATCCCTGGATTGGAAAGATCCCCTGGAGAAGGGATAGGCTACCGACTTCAGTATTCTGTCCTGGAGAATTCCATCGACTGTATAGTCCATGGGGTCGCAAAGATTTTTGGAGAAGGAAATGGCAACCCACTTCAGTATTCTTGCCTGGAGAATCCCCATGGACAGAGGAGTCTGGCGAGCTACAGCCCTTGGGGTCACAAAGAGTCAGACACAACTGAAGCAACTTGGCACAGTCTTTATAAAGGAGCCTGCCGTTACAGTCCTTTAAATGATAGGCTTTAAAATATGACTTGTATTTCTGGGACTTTAAAAATATGACTTGATATACAGATGTTCTGTTTGTTTATAACCATTCGGGAATATGCCCATCAATACAGCGAGGCGGTCTGTGTTTTGACATGTATGTTTATTTCGGCTTTCTTGAGGAATGTGTTCTATCTTATACTCTGAAAAAAGACAATGATTGAACCTGCCTCTTTTCCAGCATTCTCTGGAGCCAAATGTGCATGTTTTTGAAATGGGAAGAATTATCTCGTGTTCCCACTGTATCAGCATTTAGAGATGGGGGAGGGGTGGCCTTCCACACCTCTCACCTGCCTTTTCTCTGCATCCATTTGGATTCTCTCTGGAAGTGTGGGCTTCCCTGAACTCAGAGAGCCCAGTGGGGTCAAGGAGCTTAAAGCTCTGGGAGCTGGGAGGTGGGTGCTCTCTGCTTCCAAGGAGGGCGTCGCTCCTTGTCCCAGCTCTGGCTTCAGATGAGCCTGATCCTGACAGAGACGGTGGCCACGGCAGCTCCTTGGGAACCATCTGTGACAGTGCCTCCCACACTACACTCGCATGCGGGTTGCTGAGGGTTTGTGGTTCCCTGGACTCCACCCTGGGGATCCTGATGCAGTGGGCGATGTCCCAGCTGCTGGGGCAGGCACCACACTTTGAGAAGCCCTGAGCGACAGGGGCCAGGCTGCTAGCACTGAGAAAAGGCTGTGTGAGGTTTCTGCCGAGCACAGGTGGATCTTGACCCTCAGTGTCCAGGAGAGGATTGTAGGGAAAAATGAAACTGACCCAGTTAGATGCTACCTCTTTCAGCATTATTTGGCACACAACGAGACTGCGATTTTAACTTTCCACATTTACCACTATTTATGTGATTAGGGTTTGGAAGGAAAATGCCCATGGGCCAATTTTCTAGGAACCAGGGAGGTTATGTTACTCCTAGATTACACCAAATACTGGTCATTTTTCAAAAACGGCTTTATTGAACTATAATTTACATACCATGATATTCATACATTGTAGGGGAACAGTTCAAGGATTTCTGGTAAATTTGTGTAGCCATCACCACAGTCTAGTGGGAGAACATTTCCATCTTCCAAACAAAGTTCCCTTAAAATCTGGTGCTTTTGATTGTTTGTGAAATATGTTAATAACATGTTCAAGTACCATCCCAATGAATAGCAATACTTTTTAAACTCTATGTATTTTTTCAATATTTTAAACCCAATAAATAGGTCACAGGCAGCCTGTCTCATTTGTCCTTGGTTAGTCTTTATAGGGTTTTCAATGTGCTGAGTGGTAAAGAATTCACCTGCCAGTGCCAGAGCTGCAGGAGACGTGGGTTTGACTCCTGGGTCTGGACGATCCCCTGGAGAATGAAGTGGCAACCCACTCCAGAATTCCTGCCCGGGAAATCCCATGGACAGAGGAGCCTTCATGAGCTACGGCCCATGAAGTGACAGAGATCAGACATGACTGAGCACACGTGTACAGTCTCTGTTTGCATGCTGCTTGCCTAAAAAGAAATAATTCAACCAGTGAGTATTATGGCATCTCCAGTGGCAAGCATTGCTTTTCCACCCCTCAAAATAATGTTTCATAAGAGTAGTTCTCCGGATTTAAGAGTCCTTCGATGGCTACCTTAATTTCAACACTCGTCATGTGCCCAGGTAGTGCCCTAAAGAATGTAAAGATGAATAACACACAGTCCCTGCCTTCAAGGGGCTCAGAACGCTAGGAGATGAGACAAAAGTACCATCTAATCAATATCAGTTCAGTTACATCACTCAGTCATGTCTGACTCTTGGCAACCCCATGGACTGCAGCACTCCAGGCTAATCAATATACTATGATTCTAAAATGGGTCCCTTATTACAAATCTTAAGTATAGGTAGGGTAAACAAATAGTATTGCATCTTCTCATTTCTCCAGCATATGCCAAGTGGTTTCTTGCCCCCGAAGTTGATTTCACTGCCACCCACTTGGTGACAGCTGAACTCTGCCATCCAAACATAGCATCCTTATCAGAGACAAAACTTTTTCTATAGAAGACACTGTGACCAGAGCATCCCAGTAAAAGGATATGGTTTTAACTATTTGGAGCCCACAGTGGTACATCATCTGACAGTCTGTGTTTCACAGTGAGCATCACCAGCGGACTCAGTCCAAACACACCTAGCTGTACCACATTAGACATCATGGAGCACATTGAAGAAACAGTTTCTTGTCTCTTGGAGAAGACAGGACTTAGACATGAAGAATTAAAGCAGATGTGCAAAGGAGTATATGGTAAAGTTCTAAATTAGAGTTATCCTGAGACACCCAGCACAGGCAGTAAATGCTGGGGGGAACTAGGCTTGCTCCCCACCCCACAAAATAGGACTGCTGAACACCTCTTAATCATTAGCAACAGGAAGAGCCCAAAGGGCCTTCAGCACATTGGGTGAGACAAGATCAATGCTATCATAAGGATATGGCATCAAGTTAAGACGGACATTCTTTCCTCTCGTATATTTGGACTGGGCTGCCAATTATCTGTATTAACTAAACTTCACAATTTAAATTAGCTGTATGGAAAATAAATGAACTGGGTCATATTGGAAATAGAGAAGACCAGTCGTTCACTAATTCAGTCACTGCATTTAACGGTGCTCACTTTTTGTGACATGGGCCAAAATGGTGCCCATTTGGGACAGAAAAACTAGGCACTTGATTTCCTAGGAACATTTGATAATCTTTGGTGTGACCCTGAGATGATGTCACTTGGTAAGAAAAATAGGTATAAAATTGAAACCAAGAATGCTTTAACCTTAGCAGTTTCTCATTTGCAATCTTCCCCCTAATTTTCCATACTTTCAAGTTGATGTTCATTAGTCACTCAATTATGTCCAACTCTTTGCCACCCCACGGACTGTAGCCCACCAGGCTCCCCTGTCTATGGAATTCTCCAGGCCAGAATACTGGAGTGGTTTCCAGTTCATTCTCCAGGGGATCTTCCCAACCCAGGGACTGAGCCCCAGTCTCCTGCATTGCAGGCAGATTCTTTACCATCTGAGTCACCAGGGAAGCCCCTTTGAAGTGGGCAGGATCATACGTATCCACTTTCCCCCAAAAACGTATTCCAGGTGTGAGGCACATGGAAGACGGGGCCCGGCACACCAGCCTCCTCTCTCTCTGGAGGCCATCCTCGTTGAGAGCCATGTGTGTGCCTCACATGGGACTGACGAGACAGCGTGGCTGCTCTTCCCTAAGATCTAACAACCTCTGGTTTTGAACATTAGGCTGGTCAGAGAGCAGTGTCAGTCCTCCTCCTCCATGGCCAGCACGAAAGGCAAGCAGTCCAAATGTCAACTACCCTGCAGTGAAAGGTAATCATCGTTCTCTCCCCCTTAAGTGACGGTCACTTTCCTTTCCAGCGGCCTAACACTCTTTGCTTTATCTCTTTACTAATTTCCATTGGAGCACCTGGGATTCAGAGGCGGGGCTACAAGGGCTGAGAGTTGTGCATGATCCTAGGAACTAACATTTTCACTTTTTCACTGGCTTAAGGTCCTCATTCATAATTGGCTCTATCAGATCTAATGAGGAGGACTCAGACATCTGTCTGTATGTGACTGGGTCTTCTCCAAGACTGGATGACAACAGTAAGGGAGAAAATGGCCTCTGAGATTGGGATCCTTAGCTGAAAATACCATTGCTTCCACCAGACAAAGCATCTGATTAATGCTTTTTGCAAAGAGCCAGGTGCCTTAGTTGTCAAAAAAGGGCCTTTCAAGCTTGTGAAATCTACTCTCTTTTGAGACAGAGCATCTGCCTGAGGACGATCTCATCTGTCTCTGCATCTCTCTCTGCCTCTGGTCATTACTTTCCCTGTGTTGACCACAAGACATTAAAGGAAGTGTCAGTTTTGTTATCGTCAGAGAACATTCCCTTGATGTTCTATTAGGTGTTGCCGTTGCACCTGGCTTTCCTTCCCACAGTGGAGGTCTGGGAGTGTGAGGATTTCCCTCCCCCCAAATATAATCACCTGGCTGCTCACAGCTGGGCCACAACCACCATCGGAAAGCCCCCTGGGGAGGGGAGAGGGGTGGGGTATAGTTCACTGGTGCTATCACTAAGATATCTTGATACTCTCTATCAAGAACAGATTAATCCTCCAAAATCAGTCTTGCTCCATACAGTTTCTTTGTGTGACCTCCTACAGGACTAAAGAAAGACAAGTTATAGCCCCTTTAAAAAGAAAAAATTGTCTCCCCTACCCCCACCAAGCTATATTGAGCTCTCTGTAAAGTCTCAGTTTATCATATCAAAATAAACCAAATGTTTTAGGGGCTAACTGCATGCTGTGAAATTAATGTTACGTAGTAACAGCTTGCATATTACTAACTACTCTTGTTTGCAATAGCTTATCTCTGTAATAGATGCACTGTTGTCACATTATAAAGTAATATATTTACAAGAGACTGGAAAAAACGATAAAGGGAGGAAAAATCAGAACTATAAAGGGATCAGTACGCTGTCTTTATGTTTAAGTGCGATTTTAGTGAAAAAATCAAAGGCCCTGTGTATGTTGGCATAATCCCATCAGTACTCACCATCACACTATTCACAGAAGCACTTTTAGCAGCTTGTCCTACCAGTATTTTTCGAGATTCTTCTCAACCAGATGGCAAGCACATTCCTAGCTGCTTTTGGTTAGAAGGATAAACTGTCAGACATTTTCTTCGTGTTTTTGATGGTCCCACCTGTTGGAGAAAGAAAAAAAGCATAGGTCATCCAAGTCAATGAACTTAGATTCTCATGTGGAACGATTTATATAGAGAAGAGCCCTCAACTTCTTTGTAAATCTCTTGCATCAGGCACTCTTGAAAATGCCTTCCTCGTCTGGAAAATATTTGGGGTCTGTCACCGTGGCATTCAAGAAGTTAGGGCAGGTGGTTCGGTAAAAGAACACTTGCAGGCAGGACTCTATGGAGCGTGGAGGGTGAGGGGCTTGGGGGCAGTTTAGAGCCAGTGGGGAAGGGGGGTTGTGTCTAAGGCCCCCTTCCTCTGATGGAAGAGGGGTAAAGAAGGCTGAAAAGAGTAATTGCCCTATTTCTCTTGACCCAGCAGATCTGAAGATTCCTCCAGGGGACACTGGAAGGCACCTGACTTCCTGAGTCCTTCAGTCTGGTTTCTCAAATGACTGCTATTTCCTGGCGGTGCTGAAGCACAGGGTCTGGGGGTTCAGGCAGCTCTGTGGGCCGTGGCCATCTGCTGGGTAGGGGTGCCAATTGGGGATTAACACAAGAGCTCACTGTTTGTGCAGATTTATAAAGACCATGGTATAGAAATGTTACTCAGCCAACCAGCCAACAATGGGGCATGGAATATCCTAGCAAGGCTTAAAGACCAAAAGCAGCAGGGTTTGTCCAACTGAGCGTCTTCCTTCTTGAAGATGCTCCCAGCCCTGAAGCCTGGCAGAGATGGGAGTTAGCAAGGAGGCTGTGCTAATGTGTCGTCTTCTCTCCCCAGAGCCTGCCAAGGCCTCCTCAGACCTGACTGCCTGGTTCAGCCTTTTTGCTGATCTCGACCCACTATCAAATCCTGATGCTGTTGGGAAAACCGATAAAGAACATGAATTGCTCAATGCATAAGTCTGCTGCCTCCGTCTGGGAGGGAGCCCACAAGTGGCTCCAGGTCAACACACCAGGGGGCTCACGGATGTAGAAAGTGATCAGTATGCTGTTTTAATATTTACGTGCCATTTTAATAAAATGAAAGGGTCAAAGGCCCTGTTTATATTGGTAGAATTATTTACTCTCATTTGGTGTGAAGGGTTTCCGTGTGTCCTCTACACGGACCTGACAGTGATGGTCTAGGAGCTGTGTCCAGGCCCCTCAGCTGACAACTCCTGCTGACTGCTGCTCTGTCACCGGGTTGCTACAAGATCCAAGTGCACATCATAAATCTCCTTTGTGTTAGGTTGAAAGAAGGTGTCCTCCAGCCTCAGAGGTAGCGGGAGTCTTAGGAGGCTTAAATGCCTCCTTTTGTCCCCTGGCCCATGTCCCTCCTAGAGGGGGTCTGCAGGGAGACTGCCTCTTCCTGCCCAGCCACCTTCCAGCGAGCTACAGGTGAAGCTCCAGCCAACCAAAGACTCCCCTGACCTTGCCTCCTGGGCCGCAGGTTTTCTCATGGGCAGAGGAACTGAGCTGGTCAGCGCTGCACAAACTTGTCTGTGGATGCCAGCCATGTCTGCAGATCTCAGCTCTCTAGCCCTCTCCTTGGCTGGAATTCAAAAGCATTTGTAGAAAGTGATCAGTATGCTGTTTTAATATTTACGTGCCATTTTAATAAAATGAAAGGGTCAAAGGCCCTGTTTATATTGGTAGAATTATTTACTCTCATTTGGTGTGAAGGGTTTCCGTGTGTCCTCTACACGGACCTGACAGTGATGGTCTAGGAGCTGTGTCCAGGCCCCTCAGCTGACAACTCCTGCTGACTGCTGCTCTGTCACCGGGTTGCTACAAGATCCAAGTTCACATCATAAATCTCCTTTGTGTTAGGTTGAAAGAAGGTGTCCTCCAGCCTCAGAGGTAGCGGGAGTCTTAGGAGGCTTAAATGCCTCCTTTTGTACCCCTGGCCCATGTCCCTCCTAGAGGGGGTCTGCAGGGAGACTGCCTCTTCCTGCCCAGCCACCTTCCAGCAAGCTACAGGTGAAGCTCCAGCCAACCAAAGACTCCCCTGACCTTGCCTCCTGGGCCGCAGGTTTTCTCATGGGCAGAGGAACTGAGCTGGTCAGCGCTGCACAAACTTGTCTGTGGACGCCAGCCATGTCTGCAGATCTCAGCTCTCTAGCCCTCTCCTTGGCTGGAATTCAAAAGCATGTATTTCTGGAGCCCCGTGTGACATTAACTGTTTGTGTTTTTTTAATTAAATGGAAAAGATATTTGACACACAATGAGTCTGTTGGGGGGAAGGAGGGACTCGGGTGGGGGTGCTGTGGGGTGGGGGGCTGGAGAGAGAGGAAAGAGACAGGTCCCACTGCAAGAAACTGCCAATATGACCCAGACCTTCCCCAGATACTGCAGTGGAGGCAGCAGTGTGGACCCTTGGCTTACAGGGGGGAATAGCAGCTTTGCACATGGGCACAAAACCCTGAATATTTGAAGGACTGAAGCTGAAGTTCCAATGCTTTGGCCACCTGATGCAAAGAGTTGACTCACTGGAGAAGACCCTGATGCTGGGAAAGACTGAGGGCAAAAGGAGACGAGAGTGGCAGAAGAAGAGATGGTTGGGTGGCATCAGGAACTCAATGGACAGGAGTTTAAGCAGACTCTGGGAGAGAGTGCAAGATAGGGTAGCCTGGCCGCTGCAGTCCGTGAGGTTGCAGAGTTGGACGCGACTGAACAACCACCCAAAAGCGACTCAGGCCCATCCCAGTCAGAAACTCCAGGGCTAGGGCCTTGCCTTCCCTCCCACGTCCCAGGTGACGTGCTGAGAGTCCACACAGGTGCACAGAAGCCAGCCCGCGCGTTGGGGGTGGAGTCCAGGACCAGACCCGCGGCAGTTCTGAGAGCTCAGCTAGGCTGGGAGGCGTCCTCAGTCCCGGGGCGTTCTCCAAGGGCACAGAGACGCTGGGCCTCCCCGCCCCGGGGTGCCCGGCCCCAGCAGCAGCCCCAGCGGAACAGCCTGGAAGCCGGGCTGCGGGCAGCCCTGCCTCCTTGGCTGGAGGAGACGCAGGTAAGACGGCGTCCGGCCCTTGGCGCATGCGCGCGGTGGGTCCCGCGCTGCTCGCCTCTGAGCCAGAATAGCATGGCCGGCCATCGCTTTTGTTAGACTCTCACTTAGCAGATTGCTCAGCCGGGCATTTGTGGTCTTTGAGGAGATGAATATACTGGGGCCCCACCTCGCTACCCCTGTCCTTCCCCCCAACAAGCAGGAAGGCTCTCTGGACCCCTCGGACCCCCTCTCCTCTCTAGGGCGGGGCGTTTGCTGCTCACTGAACCCAGGACGCCCCGTCCCCTTGCCCTCAGCAGCCTTCACGACGCTACCCGCCCCTCAGGAGCCTCCTAGACCCCAGCTCTGCCACTGGGACGGCTCCAAGCGTAGCCCTCAGTTTTCCTTTGAGGAAGTGCTGCTCCCCTCGCCCTGGCCTCCCATCTCAGAAGACCTGTGCCTGAGTCTACCTCCGGACGCTGCCACCCCGCAAGAGGACGCAGTCTCATCTCCCTGAACCGTCTCTTGGCTCCCCACTAATCGGCCCTCTGGACTCACCTTGTAAGCACGGAAACTAATGGTTGCTGAGTGAAGCTGCCCTGTATGGGATGTTGATTACTGCCTCCTGGTTTCGTTCTGGGTCCCATTTGTTTGCAGCTGTAAGGAGTTAAAGCGGGAGGGCCTGAGCACCTCATCCAGGCTAGAGGCCCAGGGAGCTCGGCTGTCCAGGAACCCAAGGGGTGCCGCCATCCTTCTCTGTTGAATGGATCACTGTAAATACTAACAGGTTGCATTTTTAACGTTTGATCTGTGGGTGAAGGGGAGAGGAGGATTGTGGCCATTGGACAGCGTTGCTACAATTTAAAAGAGATAGTTTTCTCCCTGGGTTTCTACATTTTTGCTTAAAAAAAAAAAAAAAACTCATTCCCTTTTCTGCCTGCAGTCCACTTGGCCAGGCTCTTGATCCCTCTTGATAGGTGTGTTTTGATCCAGGCTCACACAAAGCCCCTTCGACCACCTCTCCAGTCTAAGGAGAAGCAGCTGCTGCCTAATTCTCTTTTAAGAGGCCCGGCCCTGCCCGGGGGCTTCCTCCAGGGTCTGCCTCGGGCCACACTGTTTCTGTCTAGAGGTGGGAGGTGCCTCACCTCTTCATGCACCAGTCTCGCTTCTCCTTAATTTTGGTCCTGTGTCGTGAGGCTGCTTTGGACCCTCAGGGACACCAGAGAGCACCTGGTTGGGGGAACTTCCTATCCCTTGGAGATGTTCCCCTCCCCTCTCCCCTTGCCCCCACCAATACAGAAAGAATATTCACATTTAAGGGAGGGAGCCAGGATGTTTCTATTTTCTCCTCCTTTCCCTGGCTGGCTTAGACTTTGGTGCACATTACAGACTCATTTGCCTTCAAGATGTGATTTGAGAAACGTCAGGTTGATTTTGAGTTCTGAGGGAGGCAGAAAAGCATCTGTCAGCTTGAGGATTAGAAACGCTCCAGCTTAGAACCAGCACTTATTGTCGTCGGAGGTTGATGCCCAAGAAGACATTACCTGCTCAGAATTGGCAGCCGTGGGAGCCCGGAGTTGCCAGTGGGCCTACAGGGTCGTCATGTTGTGGCCAGTGTTGACACTGGCCGTGGGGCCAGGGCTGAGCCCCCCTGACCCCGAGGCTGCCATGTGAGGCCACCTAGCCCAGCAGTGGGTTAAGATGGCACCCAGCAGTGGCTCGGGGCTACTTATTAGCACTCTTTGATTTTGCCAGTATGGCGAAGTTGCTTCTGTCTTTGTGATCGACATGTCCTCCAGACTGGCCATGGCCGTTAATGCTCTGCCTTGGTTTATACCATCTCCCAGTCCTGGGACTGGCATTAGTCATAGTGTAGTGCTGTAGGTGTCTCTATTGTTGCTGTTCAGTAGCTACATCGTGTCCGACTCTTCACGACCCCATGGACTGCAGCACTCCAGACCTCCCTGTCCCTCATCATCTCCCGGAGTTTGCCCAAGTTCATGTCCATTGAATCAGTAGGCGTCTTAGCTTTGCTGGAAATAGATTTCAGGTTGGAGTCAACTGCAGGCGATTAGCAGTGGGTGCCAAGAATTCTGCATTGAGAAGAATTCTTATAAATGAGTGATATTTGTGATGGGTACAGGGCAGGAAGTGGTGACACAACAATGCTATATATAATTACCGACAGTGCACTAGACCTTGCCTTTCATGCAGCTTTTAGATTTAACAACTTCTTCTTATCCTGCTCACTCTTTCTCTTTTCTGCTGCTTCCTCCTCCTCTTCCTCCCCTTCCTCTTCTTTTAATCAGAAATAACTCAGATTTGGCAACATTGACAGGCATGCATGAATGAGAAAAGCAGAAAGTTCAAAGGACTCTTTATTACTGACACCTAATTCAACTCAAATTCCCTTCAACAACAAAAAAGTGGGAATGGATTTATTTGCGCAGGTAACTGAAAGTCCACGTGTAGGCTTTTAGGAATGGGTGGATCTAGGGGCTCAAATGTCGTTCTCAACAACTGTCTCCTCTTCAGCTCCCAGCTCTGATTTCTTCTGTGAGGTTTCATTTCATAAGCCAAAGGCTTCCAGCATCTCTGGCCAAAGTCTTGATTTGAGTCTGCCTTTGTCCTTCATCCAATCACCAGTCAACCACTGGGGTGGAAAATAGGCTATTTGGCCAGCTTTTCATGAGCCTGTCCCTGGAGCTCAACCCTCAAGGACTAGCAGCAGAGAAAGGACAATCCCTTAAGGGAAAACTAGGGTTCCATTATTAGGGGAGGAGGGAATGGGCCTTGGGAAGAAGAATGCAATAACAATCCACTTTAATTTCCACTGACAGGACTTTAAGGAGAAACTGTTGTCACCTTTCCAGAGGGCTATGGCGTGAGCTGGGTGAAAGAACTGGAATGTTTTCCAGAAACCCCACTGGGGTTCCTTCTGAGGTCAACCCCAGCACTGGGGCTATAAGGCTTGGTGTTCTCTTGGTGACCTTTGGAAGATAACCCACTTTGCAGCTGTCCTTGACTGTCCGGGGAAGTCAAAAGGGATCACAGAGCTCTTTGTGTCCAGTCCCCTGATATCCAAGTGAGAAGACTGAGGGACACAGAAAAACCTACATGTTAGTGGAAAACTAAGACTACAGCCCACCTTGCCTCACACCTGGACCAAGGCTTCTTTTACTTCAAGGTGTCTGCTAGGGTTTGGGTTCTGAAGCTGGGCAAATCTGTAGATACCAGCATTATACATTGAAGCAATTGCAAATTGTTTCTGGTTACAAGTTCCCGTTGCTCTAGAGTGACTGTGTGTTGAGAGTGATGGGACGCTCGTGATCAGAAACATGGAGCCAGCAGGAGCAGAGAGGTACAGACCAGACTGGGCGGAGTGGGGGAGAGGGTGAATGTTGGCCAGACCGTGGAGCGGCCCGGGCTATTCCAATGCTCTCAGTTAAACTTCTTCAATCAATTGAATGAACCTCTTTGAAAATAGAATCTTTGCCCTTAATACAGAATATGTGTTTACATCTATGTCCTGCCTTCTGATAAGTAATCGATAAGAGACTGCCCTGAGGACTTTGCTGCTCTTAACAGGCCCAAATGCTGGCTCTTGAGCTCTCAAGAGGAGCCACAGTCGTTGAGCGTGAAAAACATGATTGGAGAAAAACATGACTGTTCTAGATGGAATTCTGGGACCCGCCCCCCTACCCCACCCCTGCCCCTCAGGCGCTCTCACATCTCTTTCTTCCCCCTCTGATCCTATGGCCTGACCCTCTAGTGGCACTTCCCATATGTTCAAGGGCATTGAGATGCTCCTCCTTCCGCTGCTACAAATCCTGCCCCCCAACCTCCCCACCCACTGGTGGGAACAGTAATCTCAGTGTTGAATAACTGCTGGCTTTGGCATTAGGGTATCTTCCCTGGTAGCTCAGCTGGTAAAGAATCTGCCTGCAGTGCAGGAGACCTGGGTTGGGAAGGTCCCCTAGAGAAGGGAGCGTCTACCCACTCCAGTATTCTGGCCTGCAGAATTCCATGGAATGTATAGTCCATGGGGTTGCAAAGAGTCAGACAGGATTGAGCCACTTTCACTCTTTGCATTAGGGTGGTGATTGCATGACTTGGCAGAGAACTAGCTGATCCGAAGTGCCCAGGAAACCTCTAACACCTGACAGAGGCCACCTCTGACAGCCAGGGATGAAGCAGTTGATTTTAGAAACGCCTCATCAGTGGAGGCTGGATTATATATCAGCTCTCTGGGGCTTTCTTCTCCAGCTGCTTCCCAGGGAGCTCTTTATTGATTTTGATCTGGGTATCTCCTTACTATTTCTGGTCCTGCGCTGTAGTGCCCAAGGGTCTGTCTCACATTTAGAGCATCCCCCACTGTGCCCCATCCCTGGTGCAGACAGAAGGATTCTCAGGATGGAGGCTGGATAGATCAACACCATTGCTTCCACCCTTTTCCAGCAGCTTTAATGCTATTTCCGATGGCTGGCTTCTAAATCCTTTCTGCTCTGCTATAGTGTCTGTTCTGGCCCAGGGAATTGTGGACCTCTTAGCATCAAGAGTTCTGTATATCCTCTGAGACTGTAATTTTGTGTGAACATATGCCTCTATGGATTTTTTTCCCCCCTGAGAAAATGGTCTAGAGCTCCCGTAATTCCTTGAAGGGCTTGATAAACAATAAACATTCACGCTCATCATCAAGGCTTTCACACTGTTGCAGAAAGCACCCACACGATCGGAACTTTCTGTGAGCCCCGAAATCCCGCCTCGTCCATGTGTCAGCAAGCAGGGAAGTCAGCGTCATTCCGCCCTGCTTGCTCCCTCCTGGCCTTTCATGGCTGAGCTGGCCATGAATGGGCTCAGTAGTCAAACTGAGGGGTATTTTTATCCTGCCGGCAGGAGCTGCCCTCCTGGGTGAGCTGTGACTTTGGCTCCAGTGTGAAGGAAGAAACTAGCAGGAGAGAACAGATCGCGATGACACACTCTCCTGAGTTCTTGCTCCCTGCAGCCAGCCACCCATCTGTTAGCCACCCTCAGAACCAGCCCGGGGCAGGGTGGGGGGGCACCTAGCCTCATCATCTTGGGTTTCAGTGGTGAGCCCATGGTGAGAGCAACCCAGGAACAAACAGGGTTTTCCACCCTAGAAACCAGGCCTTGGGTTAAAGATGAAGCACCTGGAGAGGAGAGTGGGGTGGGCTCACGCTAAAGCCGGAAGTGTCCTGATCTTGCAGCTGGTTTTCCGGGTCTGGGCAGGGCGAGCGGACAAAGGGGAGAGGCCTGAGAAGGGAAGATGAGGAAGGCGAGGAGGTCTGCAGGAGGCCAAGGGTGAGGTGCACCTCGGGCCCCCGTGGTGGAAGCCGGACAGTCCGCCGAGCTGAGAGGCAGGAACACCAGGCAGTGGACTGCAGAGGAGGAGGTAGGAGCCTGCAGTGAGTGTCCCTGCAGACGTCAGCGGCAGAGATGTCAGGCTGATGTAACTGTGTTTATGGCTTTCCTCCCTTCACTCTTCCTGACCCTACACGGACTGTGGAAAACAAAAGCAGCTGTTTTCCGGAGCAACTCTGCTGAACACTGTGCCTTGTGCACATAAGCCCAGGCATTTTCTTAACTGGCCTGTGTGGTAGGATTTGTGTGTGTGTGCACATTGGATTTTTAAAAATTGAGTTACAATTCATGTACCACAAAATTTACCCTTTTAAAGTGTGTGATGCAGTGCTTTTTAGTATTTTCACAAGGTCATGCAACCATCACCATTATCTAATTCCAGAGCATTTTTTATTACCCCCAAAGAAACTCTGTACCCATTATCAATGACTCCCGATTCCATCCGACTAATGGCAACAACTAATCTGCTTTCTATCTCCATGAATTTGCCTATAATGGACAGAATGGGATCTTATAATACACTGTCTTTTGTAACTGACTTCTTTTGTTGTTCAGCCCAATGTGGGTCCACTCGACAGTGCAGCAAGGCCAATCTACTGACACTGGGTTATGGTGAAAGTGCAGGGTTTATTGCAGGGCATCAGGCAAGTGGTACCAGAAGCTAACATCCAAAGGAAAAGGCCTGAATTACCTGACGACTTTCAGGGAGGGGTTTTTAAAGATAAGGTGAGGAAGAGGGATACGGGATCAACTGGTGGACAGTCTCCTATTTTTGGTCAGTGGTAAGGTAATCAGGAGTCAACATCAACCTTCTGGTTCTAATCAGTTTGGGGTCTACATGCTTGTGGTCAACATTCAGTTAACTTCTTCCACCTGGAAGGGATTTCAGTAGCTGCAAAACAGCTCAAGGATATGGCTTAGAATATTATTAATATCTGTAGCCCTGGAGGAGGAGCTAAAGATCTTGACTTTGCTTTATGGTTAAAGTGCTATTATTTTGTCTTGCTTGACAGTTTTCCTTTGTTTCTGCAGTTCCTTGTATCTCTGATTAAATTTTTCTTTGGAACTTGAGGAAGGCCTGGAAGGCTAAAGTTTTTCTATAAACAACAGGTAGATGGAGAATATGGGGAATCTGTCCAGGGAGAGCCCCATAATGTTGTACTTGATTATAATCCCTTCTTTTCTTTGAACAGGTACAGGACAAGAAAGGGAATAGTTTTGGTTAGAGAAGTTAATCATAAACCTGGCCAATGAACTCACTTTTAGGAGGATTTGGTTTCAGCCTCCACCCTGTTTCAGCTTTCCGCAAATCTTAGGTGGAATGGGGCTCTGGGTATTTCCTGCTGAAACAGGGTATAGTCCTTCCTCAATCTGAGGCATGGATTCAGAATTGGTTATATGCCCCAGTTTCAAGCCTAGCATCAATATTTTGTGTTATGAAAACATTACCTCTCTCTTCGATTGCTTTGTCATAGTACATGTATGAGCTTGGAACATTAGCAGACATATCACAATGAGGATAATGATTAAAATGCACCTTGTAATATTCCTCCAAATAGTCCTATTTTAGATGGCAAGCAGGAAAATAAGTTTTGGAGTGGGTTCTCTACATATATCCAGTAAACGAGCAGCTTTTTGAATTGCTCTGTATTTGCATTTTAACTTCTCTAGGTTTTCTTTTTAACTGAAGTATAGTTAATTTACTGGTTAGTTTTAGATTGTGTTAGTTTAGTTGTGTATAGCAGAGTGATCCAGTTATCCACATGTAATATATGTGGGGTTGATGTACTTGTGGTCAGCATTCAGTTAACTTTTTGCACTGGTAGGGGTTTCAGTAGCTGTATTAGTCTCTGATGTATAGCAAAGTGATTCAGTTATCCATGTATAATATAGATACATACATATATTCTTTGAGGGGGCTTCCTTTTCCACCTGGAAGGGATTTCAGTAGCTGCAAAACAGCTCAAGGATATGGCTTAGAATATTATTAATATCTGTAGCCCTGGAGGAGGAGCTAAAGATCCTTGACTTTGCTTTATGGTTAAAGTGCTATTATTTTGTCTTGCTTGACAGTTTTCCTTTGTTTCTGCAGTTCCTTGTATCTCTGATTAAATTTTTCTTTGGAACTTGAGGAAGGCCTGGAAGGCTAAAGTTTTTCTATAAACAACAGGTAGATGGAGAATATGGGGAATCTGTCCAGGGAGAGCCCCATAATGTTGTACTTGATTATAATCCCTTCTTTTCTTTGAACAGGTACAGGACAAGAAAGGGAATAGTTTTGGTTAGAGAAGTTAATCATAAACCTGGCCAATGAACTCACTTTTAGGAGGATTTGGTTTCAGCCTCCACCCTGTTTCAGCTTTCCGCAAATCTTAGGTGGAATGGGGCTCTGGGTATTTCCTGCTGAAACAGGGTATAGTCCTTCCTCAATCTGAGGCATGGATTCAGAATTGGTTATATGCCCCAGTTTCAAGCCTAGCATCAATATTTTGTGTTATGAAAACATTACCTCTCTCTTCGATTGCTTTGTCATAGTACATGTATGAGCTTGGAACATTAGCAGACATATCACAATGAGGATAATGATTAAAATGCACCTTGTAATATTCCTCCAAATAGTCCTATTTTAGATGGCAAGCAGGAAAATAAGTTTTGGAGTGGGTTCTCTACATATATCCAGTAAACGAGCAGCTTTTTGAATTGCTCTGTATTTGCATTTTAACTTCTCTAGGTTTTCTTTTTAACTGAAGTATAGTTAATTTACTGGTTAGTTTTAGATTGTGTTAGTTTAGTTGTGTATAGCAGAGTGATCCAGTTATCCACATGTAATATATGTGGGGTTGATGTACTTGTGGTCAGCATTCAGTTAACTTTTTGCACTGGTAGGGGTTTCAGTAGCTGTATTAGTCTCTGATGTATAGCAAAGTGATTCAGTTATCCATGTATAATATAGATACATACATATATTCTTTGAGGGGGCTTCCTTTGTGGCTCAGCTGGTAAAGAATCCACCTACAATGCAGGAGACCTGGGTTCAATCCCTGGGTTGGAAAGATTCCCTGAAGAAGGGAAAGGCTACCCACTCTAATATTCTGGCCTGGAGAATTCCAAGGACTGTATAGTCCTTGGGGTCACAAAGAGTCAGACGTGACTGAATGACTTTCACTTTCACATACGGTTTTTTAAAATTCTTTTCCCCACTCCAGTATTCATGCCTGGAAAATCCCATGGACTGAGGAGTCTGGTGGGCTACAATCCACGGGGTCGCAAAGAGTCGGACACTACTGAGCGACTTCTGTGTGTGTTCTGTGTGTACTACACAGTAGGACCTGGTTGTTTATTTGTTTAATATATAGGAGTTTGTACTTGCTAATCCTAAACACCTAATTTGTCTCTGCCCCCTCTTTCCCCTTTGATAACCATAAGTTTGTTTTCTATGTCTTTGCATCTGTTTCTGTTTTGTGAATAAGTTGACTTGTATCTTTTTTTTTTAAGATTCCGCATGTAAGTGATAGCATATGATAGTTGTCTTTGTTTGACAGTTTCTACGTGCATCCATGTTACTTCTAATGACATTATTTCTTTCTTCTTATGGCTGAGTCATATTCCATTGTATTTGGGCGTGTATACATCTATGCCGCATCCTTATCCATTCATCTGGTGATGGACACTTAAGCTGTTATCATGGTTCTTTGTCTTAGCCATTGTAAATTGCACTGCTTTGAACACTGGGGTACCTGTATCTTTTTGAATTAGAAGTTTTGTCTTTTCTGAATGTATGTTCAGGAGTGGGATTGCTAGCTCACATGGTAGCTCTATTTTTAGTCTTTACCTCCATACTGTTCTCCGTACAGGCTGCAGCAGTTTACATTCCCACCAACAGTGTGCAAGGATTCTCTTTTCTCCACAACCTTTTTTATCATTTCTTGTTTGCAGACTTTTTGATATGGCCATTCTGGCTGGTGTGAGGTGATCCCTCATTATAGTTTTGATTTCTGTTTCTCTAATAATTAGCTGTGTGGAGGATCTTTTCATGTGCCTGGTGGCCATCTGTATATCTTCTCTAGTAAAATGTCTATTTAGATCTTCTGTGCATTTGTTGATTGAGTTTTGTTGTTGTTGATATTGAAGTATATAAGTGTTTATATATTTTGGAAATTAAGTCCTTGTTGGTCACATCATTTGCAGATGTTTTCTCCCATTCCATAAGTTGTCTTTTCATTTGTTTTATTTTGTGCAAAGCTTCTAAGTTTAAGTCTTGTTTGTTTATTTTTGCCTTAATTTCTAATGCCTTGGGAGACTGACCTAAGAAAATATTGCTGTGTTTTATGTTAGAGAATGTCTTTCTATGTTCTCTTACAGGAGTTTTGTGGTGTCACGTCTTAGATTTAAGTCTTTTAGCCATTTTGAGTTTGTTTTTGTGTATAGGGTGAGAGACCGTTTTGACTTCAGTGACTGACATACGGCTCGCCAGGCCAGGGGTACAAATTATACATAACAGGGGTTGTTGGTCAACTATACATATCTCCCTTTTTGCCAAAATATTATTTAAAGCAATTTTATTGTCTAATAGTATTCTGGCTAAAGAATCTAGTGCCTTCCTGGGAGGCTGTGGCTTGAGCTACTTTGTTTGCCTCTCCTATTCTTAAGAGAAGGGTTTCCTAGCTCCAAGAGGAGACCTTGAGACCGTAAGGATGCAGTTGGCAGCTGCTACTAGATAATCTTTTGAGAACATCTGGTTGTGTCCTTGAGTCGGATACTATTTAGAAAACTCGAGTGCTCAGTAATATAGAACTGTGTCTGAAACCACATCCACAATGTCTACCTAGCTGTATTTTGGATGCCTGAACAACGAGGCCTGGCCTGCTGCAGTCCCTGGAGTCTCAAAGAGTCAGACACAACTGAGCAACTGAACTGAACAAGAGTTATTCTGTTTTTTTTAATGTATTTTTCAGTGGTTAAAACAGATGTACAGAGTATATTTAATAGGCCACAAATGGGCTGTTCTGGTTAGCCTAAAGTTCAATTTAAGTCATGTTATAAGCCAGAATGACTTTCCCAGACCTCAGTATGTGAAATTTTCCAGCACATTTCCCACTTAGATAGAATGCATGAATAATCAAAGTAGTTGTGCCTTGTTGCCATAATGGTAGCTGCCTGCCCTGGGTCAGTGACGTCCCTCAGTGCTGGGGCTAGTTTGTATGTATGCATGTGTGTGTGTGTGTCTGTATAATTTGCTTGCTTTCCAAGTTGGGGGAAAATAATGAGACAAATAAGCACAGAGGCATGTTGATGGGGAAACACTTCGCAGGTTATATACATGATCAGTTACACCGAATTTACATACAAACTCCATACATGCACTTTAAGCCATAGGCCTGGAGCAGAGTGGTATGTGTCCTGGGTAATAATGCCCTGTGACAACTTCATTAGAGAATTTTCTTTCTGTCCTAAACACTGGTGACAACAGTATGGTCAAAAATAAAACAGTAACTTTCATTGTTGATAGGGAGACAAAGTTTTGGGGAAAAGTTCAGTTGAGTTAGTGTGACAGAGCTTATGGACCTGGTCTGGATTCTTGGGTTAGCTGTCTGCGAGGGCTGTCATCCCTTTTTTGTCCTCTTGCGGATTATCACTTGGGACCAACAGTCCTTTCTATAGACCAGTCCAATTCAGAGGTCTTTCTCAAGTGATAAATATGTATTAAAGAGTTAACTCCCTTCATTGTGCATGAGGTATTTAAGAACATCTGATAAGAGTTGCCTAAATGATGCCTTTTCCAGTAAGTATAATCACCTGGTTGCAGGTCATGGGGCATTTTGCCTTCATCCAGACACTTAGAGTACTGTGTTTGACTTCAGAAAAAAAGCTTAGAATATCCTTTTAATGACTCAAACTTTACAGTAATGTAACATAGTAACAAGGAGCTACTTGAGAAGTGGGTGTTAAGCAGTAAATACTGACTTCAGTCAACAAAACTAGAATTTAATATCCATTGAAACATCTTTTTCTTTCTAAAATTGCCCTCATTTTTATTTATTTATTTATTTTTTACCAAATATAGCCAAATTAAAACTAATCTGTTGACAAAGTAAGTCTGCTGATGGTTGATTGATCACATAGGCTCTTTTAAATTGGTTATGCTGGAACTCTTCATAAAGAACCTCATGAACTAAAGGCCAGGAAAGCTATACCACTGGCTTGTCATCAGATTGTGCCTGTCGTCTATATATTTGGGTGATTTCTTCTCTTCTTGAAGTCCCCCAATATCTTGATGTTCTTGTACCAGTCAGGAGGTAACCTTATTCATCTGATAAATCTACAGAAAACCTAAGAGTTTCCAGTTCCTGGAAGGATCAGGGAGACAGAGAAGAGAAGTGTTTGGATTTCACTTACAAAAGTGTAATTTTCCAAGCTGTTATAAATTATAATTAGGTTAAGGGGACAGATTTCCTTATATCTGAAAAACAGGTTAAAAGTCAATAACAGATTTGGAACAAGATGGCGGAGGTATAGGTTGATGTGGAGTACGTCTCTCTCCACGGATACATCAGGAATACACCTTCAGACACAGAAGTGCATGCAGAAAGGAGCACCTGACCGATGGAAAAGAATATCTAGAGCCACACAAAACTCAGCTCTTCATTGTGCATGAGGTATTTAAGAACATCTGATAAGAGTTGCCTAAATGATGCCTTTTCCAGTAAGTATAATCACCTGGTTGCAGGTCATGGGGCATTTTGCCTTCATCCAGACACTTAGAGTACTGTGTTTGACTTCAGAAAAAAAGCTTAGAATATCCTTTTAATGACTCAAACTTTACAGTAATGTAACATAGTAACAAGGAGCTACTTGAGAAGTGGGTGTTAAGCAGTAAATACTGACTTCAGTCAACAAAACTAGAATTTAATATCCATTGAAACATCTTTTTCTTTCTAAAATTGCCCTCATTTTTATTTATTTATTTATTTTTTACCAAATATAGCCAAATTAAAACTAATCTGTTGACAAAGTAAGTCTGCTGATGGTTGATTGATCACATAGGCTCTTTTAAATTGGTTATGCTGGAACTCTTCATAAAGAACCTCATGAACTAAAGGCCAGGAAAGCTATACCACTGGCTTGTCATCAGATTGTGCCTGTCGTCTATATATTTGGGTGATTTCTTCTCTTCTTGAAGTCCCCCAAATATCTTGATGTTCTTGTACCAGTCAGGAGGTAACCTTATTCATCTGATAAATCTACAGAAAACCTAAGAGTTTCCAGTTCCTGGAAGGATCAGGGAGACAGAGAAGAGAAGTGTTTGGATTTCACTTACAAAAGTGTAATTTTCCAAGCTGTTATAAATTATAATTAGGTTAAGGGGACAGATTTCCTTATATCTGAAAAACAGGTTAAAAGTCAATAACAGATTTGGAACAAGATGGCGGAGGTATAGGTTGATGTGGAGTACGTCTCTCTCCACGGATACATCAGGAATACACCTTCAGACACAGAAGTGCATGCAGAAAGGAGCACCTGACCGATGGAAAAGAATATCTAGAGCCACACAAAACTCAGCAGGATGAAGCAACTAGTGGGAAAACCAGGAGTGTTAGTGAGACTGGCCCTGCCCTCAGTGGGTGGGGGAACTGAAGCAGGGGTCCCATCCTCACATTGGGGCAATTATCTGAGTCAGAGGAGAAACATTTAAGGCTGAGAGTAAAACAGCTGATCTGTGGCAGCCCAAATGGAATGAGAAGCAGACAGCCCTTGCTGTGGCCATACAAACCCCAGACAGGGACGCAGGTCCCCTGGAAGGCACACCGCCTGGGAGCTGGAGTTTAGGGACTGTGGAGCAATCCCGGGGTGAGGGCTGCTGCTGACTGCGGAGAGATGGATCGAGGGAATGTAAGGGAGGAGATCACGGGGGGAAATAGCTGTGGAGGAAAGCTGGGCAGACTTGGAAGCAAGGCAATACTGCTGAGTCACGCATAGTGGGTTGGAACCATCATCATACCCTCTGTCTCTCATTGGCAGCTGAACAATAGACTGACCCACCGAATGCCTGACACACTGAACTACAGAGTAGGACCCCAGCCAGGGGGGCCCGTCTATGTGCCTGACATGCCAAACAACAGAGAAGGACCCCGGGCAAGGGAGCCCTGTAAGTACCTGAACAGGCGAAGCTGGGGAGAAAGATTGCCAAAGAGGACTTCTGATTGCCAACTACAAGAGGCTCTAAAAAAGACTCTGATAGGACCATAACTCCTGCAGTGGAGGCAGTCCATGTCCCTGCACACTTGGTGCTGCCAGGGTCCCCACAGGCCAAGCAGCTGTCCCACCTTCACGCTCAACTCTCCCTGGGGCAGAGCTGCCACAGGCAAAAAAAAAAAAAAAAAAAAAAAAAA
>SJYC01042432.1:0-21593 GCA_006408675.1 Madoqua kirkii
AAAAAAAAAAAAAAAAAAAAAAAAAAAAACAATGTCTTCCATCTATGCGTACAAGGTCGCTTCGGTCATGTCCAACTCTGCCACCCTGTAGACTGGCCTGCCAGGCTTCTCTGTCGGGGTTGCTCTCCACTCAAGAAGACTGGCATGTATTGGCCAATACTGGTTGCCATGCCCTTCTAGAGCACCATATTTCCTGCTGCCCTAGCTGCCAACTCCCCCGAGTACCTGGTGCTACCAGAACCCCTGCAACCCCAGCAGCTGCCCCACCTCCACGCCTGGCCCTCACAGGCGCAGACCCAAGTCCTCCAGGGCAGCCTCAGGAGCAAACCCCAGTGGACGACCCACGTGCAGAGGTGGAGATAAAACCACAGTTGAAACCCAGGGGCAATGTGGCTAAGGAAGAAGACCCAAAACCTTCCCACCAAGTGTATAAGCTGCATGTTAAATCCACGCAATCAACTCAGCAGACTCCGTGTCTATGGAATATGTAAAAGGACACTGACAGCCCCCACGAAAGAAAGTTCACTAGTTCTGAGAGCTGTGGACAGTGGAGGCAAGACCACATAGGAGTAGGACCAGATAAAAACCTGAGCTGCCCCCACAGCAGCTCCAGAAATCAGCACAGTGTTGGAGGGCATCCTAGGGAGGTGAGGTGGACTGTGACTTCGAAAGAGGGAAAGGACTCTGACAGCAGAGACTCAAGAAAAACATTTATTATTATCTTTAAATTTTATTTAAATTGGAGGCTAATTTACAGTATTGTAGTGGGTTTTGCCATACATTGACATAAATCAGCCATGAGTGCACATGTGTTCCCCATTCTGAACCCCCTTCCCACCTCCCTCTCCATCCCATCTACCCAGGACTAGTACTCAGCCTTAAAATGGAAGATTGTGCTTCCATGTGGATGAACCCTGAGGACATTGTATAAAGTGCAATAACCCAGCCACAAAAAGGACCTTCATTTTTTAAATTAGTTTATTTATTTTAATTGGAGGCTAATTACTTTACAATATTGTAGTGGTTTTTGCCATACATTGACATGAATCAGCCACAGGTGTACACGTGTCCCCCAACTTGAACATCCCTCCCACTTCCCTCCCCATCCCAACCCTCAGGGTCATCCCAGTGCACTGGCCCTGAGCACCCTGTCTCACACACTGAACTTGGACTGGCAACCTGTCTCACATATGGTAATATACATGTTTCAATGCTATTCTCTCAAATCATCCCACCCTTGCCTTCTCCCACAAAGTCCAAAACTGTTCTTCTCCCACTGTTCTTTACATTGGTATCTCTTTTACTGAAAGAGGACCCTCATTTTATGATGCTAATTTTATAGTGTACTTAAATTCATAAAAAAATAAAAAGTAGAATGGTTGCCAGGGGCCAGGAGAGGGATTTAACATTCCTACTTTGAGAAGATGAAAAAATTTGAGATGGGTGATGCTGATGGTTGCCCAATAGTGTGAATGTACTTAATGCCACTGAACTGTACCCTTAAAAGAGTAAAATATACATTACATGAATATTGTCATAATTTTTTTAAATAGATGGAGAGAGCCCTACCACCCTGTCTCTATTTTTGCATGACATTAGGCTGGGAATCCAAGGGAAGTCCAACTTCTGCCCATTTTCTAAAAGTTCATCTTCCCAGGAGTTGCCACTATTTGTATGTCAGCTTTATTTGTAAATACAATTAAAAAACCAACCACAAAACACCATCATCCAAGGAGTAAATGTTCCCGGGCTCCCAAACAGAGTGCTGTCATCCCCATTAGCAGTAATGAGAGTCCCATGGCTAAACCTTCGTGCATCATGCTTAAAATTTACCCCCTAGAGTTTGCAGATGGAAAAAAAAAGATTATCTTATGTACAAACAGAAAACAGAAAATAAAGCCAAAAATGGGATTCTGACCACAGAGATGCCATGGGGCAATTAGCAGGCAATCTGGTGAGGATTGCTTCAGAAAGAATCTGAAAGAGGGCATATGGCAGAAAGACTACGCCCAGTCCTGGTCTCCAGAGCTCTTATATGTGTCAGAACAGTCAAGGTGGCTGGTGGCCGAAGGTCAGAAGTCTAAGTTGTGACTCTGACATTAAAACCTATTTTTTAACATAAATACCCCCTTGTGATGCAGAGAGACATACTTCCTGTGCTACACAAAAGTTCCAAAATTTTTGTTTCAAGTGATTTCAACTGAGGTTTTTAAGAGTCCTCGTGCTTCTTATAATTAAAAGACTTCAAGTTTTAATTCTCTCTTCACTTTGCATCTCCCCTAGAGCCTTTGTCATGTTCTAAGTTGTTAGGAAATATAATCAAATTAGCACAAGTAAAAAGGGTCTTATTGAAAGTCACCCTGTGTGTGTGCATATGTGTATGTCTATCTCTCTCTCTTCTCCACGATTCTTCCTGGGCCCCCATTCCTACTCTTCTCAACAGCGGTTCACAAAAAGCAGTCTCTGGCTACTCTGCTGTCTAAGTGTTTACATGATCAAAAAATTCCCCCCATGGTAATTCTAAGACATCGTTCACCTCTTTATACTCTGCTGGCATGCCGTACTGATGGTGCATAAGCTATGCAGGATAAAATTAGATGCCTGGCACAAATCAAGGCAGTGGCACCAAATTACTTTAGCAGGCAATGCATTCTTCACTACCACACGCTGGAAGTTAAGGGAAAAAAATATCAAGTTTCCCTTAAGAATATCTTTAATGAAATGGTAAATGTTTATAGTAAAAATAACTCATTTTATTGTCTCGAGTATTATGAAACTCCTTTTTGATATTCTTTGTAAAATACATGAGTACACATAGATCACTTCTGTTGCAGCCCAAAGTATGGTGTTTGTCCTAAGAAAAACATTTGTGTGATTGCTTGAGTTGCCAGCTAAACTAGCTATTTTTTCATGCAACACTTTTATTTAGAAGAACAGGAAAACTGAGGTTATTAATATCTGAGTATTTAGCAAACATTTTTTTCTCAAAAATGATTAAAAAGAGCCTGTCATTTCAAAGAAAATATGAGCATTCAAAAATTTTTTGAACTTTAGAAAATTTCTATCTGCACAATGAACTTGACATCTCCTCCATACTTATAAAGTTTTCTGATGAGATCACTGGTAATATTATTTAGTGTGATTTTCAAAGCATTTTGTTATTAAAATGTCAACATTTAGAAGATAATCCAGTGAACCAATATTTTCCAAAAAATCAACATATAATATTACAAAATCACACATAGGTTTACCAGCAATTCCATTTCAAAGCTCAAGAAATACAGTTTTAATGTATGATTTAATGTATGATTTTAATGTAATAAAATACAAAAAGCTCATTAATATGGTTTCAGATTTTACATTGTAACTAATCTTTAAGAAACTACCTCTTGCTGAAGTTTTTTGTGGTATCAAAAAGAATACTCCACAGTATTTGAAAAGATGATTATATTACTTCATTTTCTAACACATATATGTGAGACGCTAGAGTTTTTCCATATACTTCAAACAAACCAACATATTTCAGTGGACTTAATGAAGAATGCACATATTCTGAAATTTACTCATTTGGCTCAATATTCATTCTGCAATCTATTCATTTTAGAGCATATAACTAGTTAGCCTACTTTCACTGTGCCATAATATTCCATTGTAATAAACCTTAATATGAAATTGAGTATTTAAGTTGTTTCTGATTTTTTTTTTTTTTTACTACACAAAATCCTTCTGTGAACATTCACTTTATCTGCCTTGGTAGGCACATTTTTCTCTGATTTTCTTTCTAGAAGTAGATTTGCTCATTTCTAGTAATAAGAGACCCTTTACCTCTACTAATACTAGTAAGAGCTAATTCTTATTGAACACTTAATTGTCAAGTCCTTTTCTAACAGCATTACATATATTAATTCATGTAATTATTGAAAGACATTAGTTTCATTTCACACAGGAGAAGAGTGAGACAGAGAGATTCAATAGCTTATTCAAGTTCATTCAGTTAAAGAGAGGTAGAACCAAGAGTGATTTCTCTCATCTAGGCTCTGGAATCCATGTTTTTAACCACATTCTTCAAAAGCTGGCAGTGAAGAGATGAAGGAACCAGAACATTACCTGTAGAACACAATACTCATAAATGCTGCAGGCCAGATCTACAGATAAACTCCAAAGTGCATGGGCAAAGCTTTGAGGAAAAACAGATTATTTTCATAGTCTCCAAGTATCTACCTCATAAATTTCCTAATCATTGTGGTGGTGTTAACAAATAACTACAAATTCTTTCATATCCCTCCTTCCAGGAGACAGAGCTTAATACACCTCTCCTGAATGTGGACTAGACTTGGTGACTTGATTCTGATGAACAGAGTGTGGGAAAATGCAAAGAGTAACTCTGTAGTAGAGAAACCTGGAAAACACCACATTTGTGGAGGGATCAAGGTTAACATCCCAGTAATAAGTCCTGTGTCTCTATCGCCATAAAACAAGGACACATCACCCCTGTGGTGCTTTCTCCAACATCCAAACCAGCGAGGACCTACTTTTTAGCACAGGGACCTCTGCTTCATACCTGCAATAACCTAAATGGGGAAAGGATTCAAAAAGGATATAAGTTTAATTGAATCACTTGGCTGAACACTTGACACTATGCACCACTGGAAATCACCTATACTACAACATAAAATAGCATAAAAATCAAAACATCTTGAAAACAAGGGCGTATCATCCACACCTTCAGGCCATCTGTGAGAAAACACGGGACAAACTTAAACTGAGGCTTATTTTACAGAACACTTGGCAACTCTGCAAAAGTGTCAAGGTCAAGAAAAGATCTTAAAAAAAAAGATCACTGATTAGAGAAAGCCAAGGAGACCCTGTACAGACTAATCTGAATCCTGAAACAGAAAAGGAGCGGAAAAACTGGGGAAATCCAAATCAAGTCTACAATTTTAGTTCATAGTATTGCATGACAAACTTAAACTGAGGCTTATTTTACAGAACACTTGGCAACTCTGCAAAAGTGTCAAGGTCAAGAAAAGATCTTAAAAAAAAAGATCACTGATTAGAGAAAGCCAAGGAGACCCTGTACAGACTAATCTGAATCCTGAAACAGAAAAGGAGCGGAAAAACTGGGGAAATCCAAATCAAGTCTACAATTTTAGTTCATAGTATTGCAAGGGATAGTGCTGAAGCTGAAACTCCAGTACTTTGGCCACCTCATGTGAAGAATGGATCCATTGGAAAAGACTCTGATGCTGGGAGAGATTGGGGCAGGAGGAGAAGGGGACGACAGAGGATAAGATGGCTGGATGGCATCACCAACTCGATGGACATGAGTTTGAAAGAACTCCGGGAGATGGTGATGGACAGGAAGACCTGGAGTGCTGGGAGTCATAGGGTCACGGAGAGTTGGACACGACTGAGTGACTGAACTGAACTGATTTCACCCAAGTTGGTTTCCTAGTATTGATCAGTGTTCCTTGGTTATGTAAGCTGTGAGCATCAGAGGAAACTGGTTGAACGGTACAAGGCGTACATGTATTCCCTTTGCAAATTCTCTGTGAATCTGGAATTATTACCAGGGGCAAGGGTGGAGGGAGGAGTGACTGGAGGAAGGTGGTCAAAAAGGTACCGATCTCCAGCTATAAGGTAAATATGGCCTAGGAATGTAATGTACCACACGACAAATGTAACTAACGCTGCTCTGTGCTGTACACGTAAGTTGTTAAGAGAGTAAATCCCAAGTTTTCATCACAAGGAAAATAATTTTGTCTATGTCTTTAACTTCGTGTCTATAGGAGATGATGGATATTCACTAAACTTGCTGTGATAATCATTTCCTGATGTATGGAAGTCAAATCAGTATTAAATACACCTCTAAACTTATACATTGATGTATATCAATTACATCTCAGTAAAAATGGAAGGAAAACAAAAACAAGAAATCTAAGAAAAAAAAATGCTAACACCTAGCAACGCATTCCTTTCTCATTCAGAGTAAAACCACCAAAGAGTTCCTCCAGAAGGGTCCCACATGATCTGCCCTGACCTGCCTCCCTCCACAGCCCAGTGGGCTTCCCAGATGACACAGTGGTAAAGAATCCTCCTGCCAAGGCAGGAGGTGGAAGAGATGCAGGTTCACTCCCTGGGCTGGGAGGATCCCTTGGAGAAGGCAATGACAACCTGCTCCAGTATTCTTGCCTGAAAAAAAAAATCCCCATGGACAGAGGAGCCTTGCAGGCTACAGTCCATGGGGTTGCAAAGAGTCAGACCCAACTGAGCGAGTGCAAGGATCCACAGCACAGTCCCTCGGATGCCCTCAGCCCACCTCACTGTTCTAGAACCTGCTTCTGTCTTAGGTTCTTTGCACCTGAAGTTGGCTCACCCAGAATGCTCCTCCACAGGTATCACCACGGCCACAAATTTCAGTTTTGTTGAGTCTTTGCTCAAAGGCCGCTTCCTCAGTGTGGCCCCACTGGCCATTCGGATTACAACTGATTCCTCCTACAGCCACTCCAGCGTTCCCTCATTCCGCTAGCTTTCCCTACCAGGCATCAGCTCCCCTCTCCCAGTGTCATTTCCTTACTGAGTCCAGTTACTGTCAACTGTCTGCATCCCCACCAGAATGTCAGTTCCAAGAAGGCTGCAAGTTTGGTTTTCTCCACTCTTGCATCCACTGTGCCAGGAGCATGGGACAGCTAACATTGTTAATAAGCTTACCTACATCATTCCTAGGCTTCCCAGGCAGCACAGTGGCAAAGAATCTGCCTGCCAATGCAGGAGACACAAGAGACTCAGGTTCTATCCCTGGGTCAGGAAGATTCCCTGGAGTAGGAAATGGCAACCCACTCCAGTATTCTTGCCCGGAAAATTCCTTGAACAGAAGAGACTGGTTGGCTACTGTTCATGGGGTCGCAAAGAGTTGGACATGACTGAGATATCATTCCCAGTATATAACGTATTTACTCTCAGCATGCCTGTGCCTAGTTCACCAAGTGATGGAGAGGGTGAAGACCTTTCCTGCAGAAAACATGAGCAATGGGTCCTGAAGAGTTCCCCAGGGCTGAAGGGAAGAGATGCGCAGAAGCCCCAGCACCTCAGCACAGGGATGGCAATGACCTCCACTCCAGAGCAGGGTGTCATGTGCCTAGAAAGGCAGAAATGGAGAAGTAAGCCTGCTTCGAAGGCAATGTGTAAGCCAAGCTGAAAGTTAGAAAAGATCTAGGGAAGCTCCTTTCTAAGCACCTTCAACATTCCCAGAGGGCATTTCTTAGGTGGTAGGTATTATAATGAAAAAAGACCCAGACATGACAAGAGACACATGGGTAAAGACAGCTATTAAAGCAAGAATGATTGATTTCATAACATTCCAAGGTAGCACTCTTTAACTCCAGATACAGCCACCTCTCAATGGCGGCCTCCCTCATTTGCATATGTAATTGACAGCTTGTTAACAGCTCATTAAGATCCCTGAAAGCCATGTGACAACTACAAACGGGTGTGCTTAAATGGGGACAGAGTCTGTGAAATGCATGATATTGAGAACTCAATCAGATCCCAGATTACAGGTCAGAAAACACGTTGATCCACTCTAACGGTGAAAACACAGGGACATCCACCAACTTTCTTTTTTCAGAACTTTATTCAACAGCCCTGTTGTCCACAGGGTAATAAAGAAAAGCCCCAGTCACGGTGATTTTCAGGGCTCAGCTCTACCAGATGCAATGATGTGTTCAATATAAACACCTAACAGCAGATCATTTCCGTGTCTAAAAACACCCATTAAACTGCTTATGCAGTTTTAAAATCTGTTCTTAAAATTCACCTTTTTCATAAACCAAGTCATTTAGACACTGCAATCTAATATTCTGCAAGTGAGAAAAATGTAAAGTGTAATTTGATTTTAGCCTATAAAAAGGAGATAAGTTTCCTGATTTGCACACAGTTACCATCGGTAAATTTGGAAGCTGTATTTTTTTTTAAAAGAGCATTTGAATATAAATAGTGCAAATAATTGTTACATCAGCAAATCTCTTCTGAGCTTCAGACCCTGTGCAAAAACCTTCTTTTGCAAACTGTTTCCCTGGATGGAATAACAAGTTTAAAGACCAGCTGTGTACAAGTTCATTCAGTACCTGTAAGCCCAGCTCATCTATGTAAGTAAACTACAGTATGTAAGCTAAGCTCATCTGGGACCAAGGGTGTACCTCCACAACCGTAAAGCCTCCTTTTCTTCTTTCTACCTCCATCTAAAAGATGCAAATGGATGGTGACTATGGACTGAGGGTTCCAGCAAATGCTGCCTATGCTCAGCCTTAGGATTCTGAAACCATCCACAGGGTTGCAGGTCAGTCTGGTCCACCATGCTTCTTGGCTCTCACCAATTTGGCCAAACCCACGCTACACCAGCTCCTGCCCACCCACCCCCGTGCCTTTAGGTCAAGTGGACTTCCTTACCTGGTCTGTTCCTCTACCCTCTGTCCTTGTAGGGTGGCCAGTTCCTCCTCATCTGATCAGTTTCAGTCCCGGTTAAGTCAATGGGGACAAGTAGAAAAAGCACAGAAGCAGTATTTAGGGAGACTCAAGGTCATCCTCCCAGGGCCTGGGCTTCACTGCTTACTAGCAAAGTGTTCCACCCCGGGTTCGATATTTAACCTCAGATGATCTCAGTTTCTTCCCCTATACAATAGGAATGATGACGCTTAGAAATCTTGGCCATGCCAGTTAATGGAGCTAAAGCCATGGTACAGGATAACATTTTGACAAGAACGAGAATTGGTACTGATCGCTGATGTTGGCATTAAGTCCATGCTAGACCTATCAATTGTTAGACTGACCACTTGACCTAAGAAATCCAGAGCTGAACAAAGACATCTGTTGTGACCTAACAAGAAGAGATGAACTCTCATCCCCAAAGTCTGACAGGAGGATGAAAGAGATGATGGTGGTGGTAGAGGCTGAAACCAGAAGTCCATGATACGGGGTGAGCTTGAACAGACCACTCATGGAGACTTTCTGCATCACAGATTTCAAGGAAGCAGAAACCATGACTCAGCAGAGGTCATGAGGAAGAAAGAAGCTGCGTGGAAGGAACAGAGAGTGGTGGGCATAGCAGGCAGCAGATAAACAGGTTGCCAGCAGCAGAGACCTCTCTTTCCCCTTGGGGGCCTGCTGTCTGTCTGGTCTAGCCAGGGTTTGGCAAAACTTCTAAAAAGATCCAGAGAGTAAACACCTGGGGTGCTGCAGCCCACATGATCTCTGTTGCAACTCTTCAGTTCTGTCACTGTAGACAATACAGCCATTCTTAAAAGCACAGCTGTCTTCCAGCACACCTATTTCCAAAACCAGGTGAGGGGGCATTGTTTGCTGACCCCTGATTTAGCCCACTCCATGGCACAATGATTCGGTGCTTCCATGCTCTCTCGAGGCTACCACAGGACATCTATTGATCGGTTCATGATCACCTAAGGGCCTTCCAGCATTTTCTTTACCCTCCACTGGGAAAAACTCTATAGATCTTCAGGAGGTACGTGCTTAACACAGAAATTGACAGTAAATTTGTGTTTGGAGATTGTTGCTGCTGCTGCTGCTGCTGCTAAGTCACTTCAGTCGTGTCCGACTCTGTGTGACCCCATAGACGGCAGCCCACCAGGCTCCCCCATCCCTGGGATTCTCCAGGCAAGAACACTGGAGTGGGTTGCCATTTCCTTCTCCAATGCATGAAAGTGAAAAGTGAAAGTGAAGTCACTCAGTCATGTCCGACCCTCAGCGACCTCATGGACTGCAGCCCTCCAGGCTCCTTCATCCATGAGATTTTCCAGGCAAGAGTACTGGAGTAGGGTGCCATTGGAGATTATAAAGAACATCTAAATTTGCATGCACACCACTCACACACACACATGCACATACCCCAAAATAACTTTGGACATCACTCTGTCAGTGTTCTTCAATGTATTATTTTCCCCTGTATTTCTCAACTAGCCCAGTCATAAGCAACATGTGAGGCAGTAGCACAATTTGCAAAGTAATAAGAGCAAGGACAAAAAGCAAAATATATTTTTTTTATTACCAGCCTAGGTAGCCAAGGAATTGCTATTTTAATAATCTTTAATGATCTTTCCAGGTAATTCTTAAATATATGAAAGCTTGAGAATCACTTGGCTGCACACTGATAACCCTGGGGAATTTTCAAAAAGTACTAATGACCCTGATGCTGGGAAAGACTGAAGGCAGGAGGAGAAGGGACAACAGAGGATGAGATAGTTGGATGGCATCACTGACTCAACGGACATGAGTTTGAGCAAGCTCTGGGAAATGGCAAAGGACAGGGAAACCTGGCATGCTTCCCTGTCCTTCCATGTCCATGGGGTCAAAGAGAGTCAGATATGACTGAGCAACTGAACAATAACAATGTCTGGGTTAGGGTTAACAGGATTAGCAGGAAAAAAAAAAAAAACCAGGATGCCTGGTCACATTTGATTTGTAGATAAGCAGCATATAGTTTTTTCATAAGCAAAATGTTAGTAAGTGTGAGCAATCATTGTATTCTCTCTAGAACCCTTAATCTGAGTCTGCCCTCAAGCATTGGAGAAGGAAATGGCAATCCACTTCAAGACTCTTGCCTGGAGAATCCCATGGACGGAATAACCTGGCAGGCTACATCCTGCGGGGTCACCAGAGTCAGACACGACTTAGCGACTAAACTGCTCCTGCTAAAATTCACTTGGAGAAGGAAATGGCAGCCCACTCCAGTATTCTTGCCTGGAGAATCCCATGGACAGAGGAGCCTGGCAGGCTGCAGTCCATGGGGTCACAGAGAGTCGGACATGACTGAGTGACTAACACCCGCCCCCCACCACACACACACACCCCCTCAAGGATTTCCATTCTTTGGTCTGAATGCAGCCTAGTTTAAAGCTGATGTGTAGCCAAAGCTCAGAAGCAGTGGCCTGAGATGCGGCCTCTTTCCTTCTTCAAGTCTTTCATTGGTAACTGTTTCACCTGGATCCTTGCTCTGAGATTAGTGAAGAAGCAAGCACTGGAGAAGGTCAATCTTTGCTCTTGGAGCAAAGATTTTTGCCCCACCCTGGAGCAAAGACTGTAGCTACTGAAAATGGGATTGAACTACCCAATACAAAATCCACTGTGAAGCTACATCATGACTTCATTTATCCCTCAGGTCTGTTCACGTTGCCACTGTTTTCTTCAGGATGGAAAAGCGAACCCCTGCTCCCACAATATCCAAGAGATCAAATACGAGTCCCATGCCTTCCCAGGCGGGACATGGAGTGTTTGGGGAGGAAGAATGTGGACAAATAAGAATGGGGTGCTATAACTTGGAATCTTTTGGTCTGTTTGCCTGTTTTTTAGGAGTTACATGGCCACCTGGACTCATAAGTCAAATCAGAGATCAGCAGTGAACAAAAAGTCTAAAATAGAGCCGTCCCCAAGGGCAGAACTGGCTGTTTCGCATGAGGCCTCTGCCTTAAGGATTCGCCAATGGCCAGTACTGAGTCCAAGTTGAAGGTTCCCCTTCTTAGGGTCGTGAGCTCAGACAAACTTGTGACTGTTGAAAAACACTAAGAGGTGTTCACTCCTGACAATGGAGAATTTTCTCCCTTTGTCCAGAAGTCTGTGCTTCACAAGGATACAAAATAAAATTCTAGTTTGTAACTATCAGAAGAGGGTTTTAATAGTTAAATTCTGAAAAACTAATAGTACCCAGGGACCTTTTTATGCAGGGATCGATTTTAGCTTGGATCAATCTTAAAGTTAATATATTTTCTTCTGTGTTTTAATTCTTTGTGTCCCATTCTTTATCCCCTCCCCTTATTTAAATTACTTTAAAAATCAATGTACTTATTTCATTGTCCTTTTCAGAATGTACTAGGATTCCTACTTCTTGAGGTGTTCACCCTCCAGTTTGATGTATCTGCTTACTTTCTTCTCCAGTGTCTTCGTTCCTGATGGAATTTTATATATTTTTTTTTTAATTGAGCTTATCTTCAGCATAGACTTGGTTTGGTTTTGCTGTCTTTTTAAATCTATAGGAATTCCATGAGCCCAAGTTTCAGAGTGTGTTCCTAGACAACTTTTTACATTTGCTTTCATTGGGACCCCAGACTCATACCTAGGTTTCTGGGCACAGGATTCCTACATCAGCCGTCAGATGCGCATGTGGGCCCTACTCCCATGCTGCATACAGGTTGCAGCTTCAATTTCTCATAAAAACCTTTTTTTTTTTTTTTTTGCTACCCAAAGGCCCAAGTAGAAGGCAAGCTTTCTTGCTGCTTCTCTTGGTCTATCAGATCTTTTGAATGCATATGTTTTATAGTGGGAGTCAACTGGTCTCCCACAACATATAGACTCAAAGCTACATCTCCTGTCCCAATGCAGGCCAGAAAATCACTAGACCCAAAGACCTGTGATAAATACTCCTGAGGACACTACAAGATCATTATCATTAAACCAAACTCTCATTTCAAATACATAGGCACTCCTTTCCTTTGGAATTCATGTATATATATTTAAATATCACTACATTTCCCCAAGATTTCTATGTGTTTGACCAGGAAGGCAATGTGCTTTGTTTCAGTCCACCACATTGTTAAAAACAGACATCTGAATGCTCCTCTTGCAACCAAAGAGCCAGACACTGAGTTCTTTCCAGAGGCAGTTGGCAGCAAAACAAAGGTTATGAATGAGGAGTCTAGGTTTAGATCAATAAAATGTAAAGAGCAGTAGCCATCTTTTGCAGAGATATTCAAAAGCAACTCAGACAGATTGAAGTGTGGAGAAGACATCTCTAAAAAGCTCCTGGCATTTTGTAATTATAACAAATTATTCATGACAACTGATCAATATCTATGTCTGCTTAACAAACTATCTCCAAATTCCGTGGGTTAAAACACCAATCCGACCTGATGATGCTGTGGTCAGGAAGTTGGGTAGGGCTCAGCTGGGTGATTTTTCTGCTCCAATGATGTTGACAGAGATCGCCTAACAGTACTGAGCTGGTGGAGAGGACCTGTCCAGAGCACCTAAGGTGATTTCATTCACACATCTTACTCACTGCCTGGGTGGAGTAGTGGGACTGTTGACTGGAATGCTCACTTGTGGCCTCACCAACAGAGTGATCACAGAAAAGTCAGATTTCTTACGTGGCTCAGACTTTTAAGAGGCAGGAAGTGGCTACTGCCAGACGTGACGTCCTGAGCATCACTTTGCCAAATGCTTGTCATCGAAGTAGTCCCAGAACCTATCAAGTTCAAGGAAAGGGGGCTCCTGATAGGAGGAATGTCAGGGAGTGGTGCCCATCCTTCGTCTGCCACAGGGAAGCCAAGTCCATCAGCCCTATAGCCAGGCAGAAGCACAGGGAAACAGACGCTTATCTAAGCTCCTTGGTGCTGATTCAGAGCTTGGGTTTACTCTCAAAGCTTTGCTTTCCCTCACCTTGAAAATCTTAACATGAAATCAGATTGGCATACTTTCAGCTGCAATTAGTGGAAACGCTAACTTAACCTTAAGCAAACAGGGTTTTATTTTTCTCATATAAAAGGACCTGAAGCAGGAAGCCCCAGGCTGAAGCAGCAGCTGAACCACACCACACAAAGCCAGAGGCTTTCTCTGTTTCCACCTGGCCACCCTTGATCTGCTGATTCATCATTTAATGGCTGTGAAATAGGTATGGATCTTCCAGCATCGTGACCATGTTCAAAGCAGAAAGAAGGGACAGGACTGACCTGCCCTGTCCAGGTCAATTCTCTCTTATCAAGAAAGCAAAATTTTCTCAGAAACTTCTGGTAGACTTCTTCCATCTCCTTGAGTAGAATCTTGTTACGAGGCCACTCCAGCAGCAAGGTAGTCTGGAAAAGTGAGTCTTAAGCTGCATAATTTGATGCCTTTGCAAAATATGCTTTTGAGGGGCAAGAAGAAAGAAGAGGCAGGATGATGAGGAGAAAATGGCATCTGCCTCAAAGAGATGTTACAAACCAAACTTACATATAAAACCTGATCCAATGCCTGGCCGTGGCATCAACTGGAGGGCTGAATTTATTAATATTATTCTGGACCTAACCAAGCACATGCAGTGGTTGACTATAGGAATTCATTAAAATAATGGCAACTTAGAAATGAGGCTCATGAATCAAGACAGAGGGAATTGGAAGAAAACAATCTTCTTTATAGATATTTGAGGAGCAAAGGATTCAAACTCTGAACTGAATAACTGCATCAATAGGTTAAAGATATTCTGCTCTTGGTAATAAGGAACTTATGCAGACAAAATAGCTATTGAAGTACAGCCTGATGTACAGCCTATAAAAAGTAAAACAAAGGTGCAACAGTGAAGAGGATCAGCTGCTCATGGATGAAAAAGGGGAAAACGTACGGGTGAGACCAAAACAAAGATAACTCCCGTAGATAGCAACTCTCAGTGAGATGATATTAGAAGTGAATGTCAGAGTCCCATTGTATATAATCTAGGACTTGAGGTATATAATTACACTTAAATTAAGTGTGCAATAAATTCTAAATGGAACCCATACTGTGGGCTCGATTGCTAGCACCTACTTGTTTTGTGACATTCAATACAAGTATTTACGAAGCACTCACCACCAAGCCTCCTGCAGTGTCAGCTTGCCCTGTTGTTTTAATCCTGGCTAAACTGCTGCGGAGAGAGCGAACAGCACATTTTACAGACAATAAAATTAAGTCTTGGAGATGCTAAGGGTCCCACCCCACTGATAAAGGCCTTACCTGGACTCAGCCAGATGCTCCCCCAAGGGCATCCTGCCCACGCCCACCAGGCTGGGCCACGCTCCATTGTTCTCTGCCTGGAAGGACTCATCACAGAGTTACAACTATGAGCGGTTTCAACAAACCCAGACTGGAGAGACATGCAGAAATAAGATAACAGTGGCGCCACCAGAACTGTCCCCAGGCTACAAAACCAGCAGATGCTCTGCCTATAAATGCAGTTCATGGTGGAGATGGAGGGAAAACAGATCAAGTGCAAAGTTCTCTCACCTCCCACCCATATATTCTTATTGTGTATGCCAATTGCATACATTTATGGCCAAGAGTCGATGTGTAATCACTTCCTGTGCACATGCCTGCTGAGCTGTGTCTGACTCTCTGTGACCCCATAGACTGTAGCCCTCCGGGGTCTTCTGTCCATGGAATTTTCCAGGCAAGAATACTGCATGGGTTGCCATATCCTACTCCAGGGAATCTTCCCGACCCAGGGATCAAACCCATGTCTGCTGTGTCTCCTGCACTGACAGGCAGATTCTTTAAACACGCGCCATGTGGGCAGCCCAGTCACTTCCTAGACAAAAGCTGATCATCTCAGGCCTTGAGACACAAAGTTTCTCTTTAACACACGTTTTGGAATGGGATTTCCAACGGATAGACGAAACATTGGCTTAGAGCACAAGGGCAAACAGGAGGTGCCTTTTTTCAAAGTCAGAAGCAGTGTTTGGAAGAACTTTATATTTAAAGAAACACATCAGGCTGCTCGAGTCACATGACCGACCTAGCGATACCCAAGACCAGAATCAAAGAAGGAGGTGACGCACAGCAGGAGAGAGGCCGAGGACGAGGAGCAGGAGTTGGAGGACACAGAGGGGACCCACCCACGGCTGGAGTCCTGCTCACAGACTCACAGGGACTCCAGCTGGGCCGCTGAGGACGCCTGTCAGGTGGGGCTATCGGTTCTAGCCCAGCAAGCATCTAAACCAATCTCAGACCCCGCTGATATTCCTGCGGTATGCCTAGATTCAGATAATGGAAATAATATGATCCAGAAATACAGTGACATCATGGTGGCAGGACACAAAATGACCTCTGGACATCTCATATCAGCTCTCCAGCAGCCCGTCACAGGACTCAACCGCACCTTGTGTTAATTATCTCATAGAACTATTAGAGCTCCAGTAATTAGACCATTCATTCTCATATGCATTGGGCACTTTTCTATTAATTTTAGAGTAAGCTGCTTGTTCTATAGATTGACTTATCAAAATACTAGTTAAGGAAACACCACGCTTGGAAGCAGCAGATTCATGTCCTTGTGTATAGAACTTTGCTATGTTTAATAAACCCAGTGGGAGGGAAAAAACACACCAGGGTGATTCAGTTGGACATTCTTGCTGTCCTGGTTGAATATCAGTTTCAGTTTAAAGTCACCCTTGAAGAGGTCCCCAAATTATTTTCGGTGCTTGGGATCTGAATGTTTGGGAGAATCCTGGGCCCTATACAGACGTTCCCCACCTCTCCACATATGTCACAGGGGCAGATACAGCAAAGGAAATAAACGTGAGATCTCCTGACCCTGCGTTCACCTGCCTCCGCCTCCTCCATCTCTCCTGAGCTCCCTTCCCTTAGGGGGTCCAGTGGGTGTCTTGAGTAACCCAATCTTGGCCAGAAACCAAAAGCCAGTTCCCAGGAAAGGCAGAAAGGAGCCTCAGTTCCAAGACCCGTGACCACTGCTGCCTGGCAGCCCCTCCTCCTCTCCTGGAAAGGCAGAACCAACAACCCTGGGTCTCCTCCTCCAGGAAGTTCCCCGGGTTGTCCTAAGCCCCTTAACGAGAGTTGAACCCTCACTGTAAGAATGCCCGTGTCTTCCCACACCTGCACACACACACACACACACAAATACTCACTCATTTCAGGATACCCCATTCATTTCCTTCTCCCTCTACCAAATATTGTGAAAGACATTCTTCTTTCTCTCTCACCCCGCCTCTCCCCCTGAACAACCTCCTGCTTTATTGGAATTATTACTCTCTTAAGTGGCACGTGTAGTACCACTTCCTGCTCCATCAGGCCCCGCCGCAAGCGACGGAAGCAGGCTGTCCTCGCCGTGACAGCTGTCTCGGTGGCAGCCTCCTCAGGCGCTTTTCCTGGCAGCCTCCTCGCTGCCACCAGGCCTGTCGGGTGGCGAGGCGGCTGACGGGCCGTCACCACCACCTCATCTTGCAGGCTGCCATTTTCTTTTGATTTACCTTTTGATTCAGGAGCATTTGCATGCTTTCATCACCTGCTGGACAAAGTCCTCCTCGGCAAGTCCCCCATGGCTGCCTTCCGTGTAGGCAGTTTGCAAAAGCGGGAGATCTCTGGGTGACTGCTTTGAGGTGTAAATGGGGGGAGCCCGGCTGGTCTGTGCCAGGCAGAGCCCAGAAGGAAGAGGGTGGCGACTGTCACTTCCCTTCTCCCTGAGAAATGACGCTTTGTTGGGCCTTTCGTCCACTTCGAAGCCGCTTTGTCAATTGCAAGGGTCCCTCTGTGTCAATGACCTTCTTAATCACCCAGCTAGAAAACTTGGTAATTTGGGGGGTTAGAATCACCCAGGTTCTTCCCTCCCTGGCTGGGCACAGAGCTCATTAATGTACCTCCCCTCCTCTCCAGACAATTCTGTCTTTGCCTTTGTGCACATCCCAATGAACCAATTGGAAACTGCAACTCCTGTCTCCCCACTAACCCCCGCCCCCCGCCGGGGCAGGCGGACAGAAGCGACGACAGGGTTAAATTGCTAATCGGGGTTTCGTGAGGTCTGCCCGCGCCGAGTCTCCAACACTTACATCTGTTCAACAATTATTACAGCATTTTTGTCATAAAAAATTCAACACCCTGAGTGTCGTGCTAGCAAAACCTGAAAATTTATGCAGTGAATAGAATAGCTAATTTCTCTGAGGAAATGCAGGGGGAAAATTACAGATTTTACTTAAATTCCAAACACCAGAGCACACACATCTGACGCCCTCCTCAGGGTCTTGTCACCACGCTGGACTGGAGGAGGATTTTCGAGCCACCGAGAGATGGAGACGGCTCTCGAGGTGTGTTCCCAACTTCCAAGCGACCACAGTGTGAAGAGTCCACCCTTGTCCGTGCACCCGCCCCTGGGTGTCTTTAAGAGACCTCTCCCCCAATTAAATCCGTGCGTGGTAAGAAATCAGACTTCAGTAGATCTGGAGCAAGGCTGACATGATCAGTGTGCATGTTTTCCACTCTCTCTCTCTTTTTTTTTTCCAATTTGCCCCACGCCTTTAAAACAACTCCTTGGAGGAAACAGAGGGATGGAGAAGGACTCTAACAGCTCTGAGAGTCTTTAATCTCCTTAATTCATTCTAATGCTGTCTGATGCTTGCCACGGCAGCACTGGAGTTGCCTCTCTGCTCCATAATGGTCTGGAATATGGATTTTATGCTAAAACTAAAGCTGCCTGGTTAGGATGCCAGTGTAGTGGAACAAGATGCTACAGGCAATCACCAACTATTCTCCAGGGTGAGAGTCTGACTTCCCCAACTGGGTGTTTGCTACCGCAATAATTGTTGCATCTGAGAGGAACAGGGATGTCTTGCAGTGGCACCACGGTGGCACCCATCAACATTCTCCAGATTTTAAGAAATTCACCTGCAGAGAGGGGAGGCATGCGACTCTCCTTAAAAGACGGTCTCAGGATCTCTGATTTATTTCCCTCAGAATATGATGGTTGAGGGATCACTTGCCCTTCACCCAAGCACTGTGTCTTATAAACTCTTCAGGTCAGGTGTAAATATTCTTGCTGCCCATCTCTTCTTTACCAAACACCAGGTTGGGGAGTGCGGCCCCGGGGTCAGTGGTTGGAGGAGGGGGGTGGACACATAGCTTCCTGGAGAAGCCAAGAGAATTCACCCCTGGCATTTACCTCTTAACAAAAAGCATGTGCAGTTTTCAGATACGCAAACAGCGTGCTTTTCTTTTCACTGTCTTTCCGCCTTCCTCTGCTTCACACCCTTCTTGAAGGTGAAACTTGCCTTCTGAAGAGTCCGAGGAGGAAGCACCCCGCTTAATTTTTGGATGGGTATGCGGCGACAACGACAGCAGGCAGCGCCCCTCCTCTGCAGCAGGGCTGAGCCTCAGGCACTGAGCGCCCACCAGGAGGAGGGCAGCCCCGCCTGGCTCCCGGCCGGAACCGTCCCCAGGCACTGGCATCAGCCCAGGCACCGCCTCTGGCTCTGTCACACAGCGAGGCCTCCCAGTGGGTCCTCCCGTCTAACAGCCCCCCGAGTCTGTTCCCGGATTGGAAAGTTCCAAGCTGGGGGCCTCTGAGTGCAGTTTATCAGCAAGAGGAGATGGAATGGAGTGACCTTGCATGCACCTGGCCCGGACCCTACATGGAGGACAGCCATAAAAATAACAAGATCCTTGCAACAGCTACCTTGCTGCCAATAACACACCATGATCCATCCCTGGCTCTGGCGATAGAAGCCCTTTGTCTGGTTTAATTTTCAAAATCACCCTAGAAAGTATGTGCTGCCATCCCCCCTTTTCCAGCTAAGGATTCTGGGGTTTACATGATAAAGCTGATTCTCTAAGATGGCTCAGCATGTAAGTACAAGGGCTGGCGTCAGACACCAGACAGGTCACAGCCAGGCCCCTCTCTGCACTGTGCCCCTGAGGCCACTTTCCAGTTGAGAAACAAGTTTGGCATGGGATGGCCAACAAAAATGGTAAAAAGCAGATCTGTGGAATCAGGTGTGTCTCCAGATGTCCTTTCCTGGTGACTCAGCTGGTAAAGAATCTGCCTGCAATGCAAGAGACCACGGTTCGATCCCTGGGTTGGGAAGATCCCCTGGAGAAGGGAATGGCTACCCACTCCAGTATGCTGGCCTGGAGAATTCCAGGGACTGTATAGTCCATGGAGTCACCAAGAGTCATACATGACTGAGCAACTTTTATCTTCATAGCCAGGTGAGGCAGGCAACTCAGGGGACACAGGACAAACCAGGAAAGTTACCAAGAAGACAGGGGATTAGCCTGACTTGAGACAATTATGCTCTCAGAGGCATAATCTCCACCAGGAGAGTCTATGATCTTCTGCTCTCCTCTGGAGTTGTATGTCCCGGAGGGAAGAAGTTGCAGGGTCCATTGTGGACCCTGTGTAGGTCAGCACTGATCAGCACTTGTTTACTTTAGATGTCAGATCTTGAAATCCAGGCCCTGGAAATATCCCCTCTGTGTGATCCCCACTTTTCAGCCACCAGCAGTCTCTGACAACAGTAAAGTCTCAAAGCCATGCCATATCCTGGCTGCCTCCCTACAAGGCTCTCCAAACCTCAACATTAGCACACAGGGGTCATGTTTGTTTCCCTAGATACTTTGTATTAGTTATCTGTAGCTGTGTAACAAATAAACCCTTTTCTCAACTCCAAAAGCAAATTTTTATGCATGTTACTTACACATAGGACAGTATAAGTCTAGCATAACCCTGAACTCTGGATTTTTAAGTGAAGCATATCACTTAATAAAGCAATCTATATAAACAAATAGATATGATTTCCTGCTGTCAGACTTGTTTTACATAGTCATTGTTAGTGATCCAAATATCAAATATCAGTAACTTTATGTCGTTTAATCTAACACGTATCTGAGATTATTTTCATCTAAATAAATGATCCCAACAAATGAACAAATGGTGCTTCATATAACCCTTATATATACCACAACTTCTATAGATTTAAAAGAGAGAAAGAGAAATGAACAAAACATCCCTTTTCTGTAGATACTAGCATATGCCAAGAGATGTGGCAATACTGAATATTTAATGAGCATTTCTGTTTGAGTCCTTTCACACATAATATTTTATAAACTTTTACAATATTTCCAGTGTAGATAATGTTATCCCAACTTTTATATTTGAGAAGACTGGATCTCTGAGAGGTGAAATGACTTATTCTAACCTAGATCTACCTGTAGTTAGAATAACGCCTGTTGCTTTTTTTTGTAAATAAAAAGTTTTATTGAAACACGTATTTTCCCTCATTTATGCATTTTCTATGATGGATTTTAGTACTTGAAGGTAAAGCCTGAGTAGTCGCTCCAGAGGGTACACCTCAGAAAACTAAGAATACTCAGCCCTTTAGCCTGAGTTAGTCTTTTACAGAAATATTTGCTGATCCTTGATTTTGAGAAAGATGACAAAGAAATATAAATTATGTAAGGGAAGATGAAGTTGTGGAAGATATAGAACAAAGACCCACTTTGCTAAAATCTGGTATTTCAGAGACATAATCAGGGTCAACAGAACTCTAAGGCTAACCAAATATACACAGAAAATTTTAAAGCTAGAAATACCTTAGTTCCCCACCCCACCATCAGAAGGGCTCACATTATTCCAAACAACCATTCTCTAAAGAAACTCCATCTTAGAGGACTTTTAAACTCCGGGAAATTTTTCCCTAGAAATCTGAGGTGTTGATGGTAGAGGTTACCTGCAAAAAAAAAAAAAATTAAAATGCCACCAATCTCTCCAAATTGTTCCTGTTAAGAAGTTAATGAAATGGAGTCTAATGAACTTTGAGAAGAAAATGAAATAAGTCAAGAATTTTTATGTCCAGCCCAGGGATCATGCATGAAGCAAAGACACTCAGCTACACAAGGAGGTATAGCACCTTCTACGTCATCCTGGAAATTATGATCTGAAGGTACATTGGAAGTGACATCAAAATAAGGAATTACTTATTGATAGATGAGACTATGATAGAGAAACTATGATTCAGGAAAAATAGTGCTTTGAGTGTAGATCACTGTTTTAAACACTAAACACAGAGTTAATTTCA
>SJYC01042437.1:0-12846 GCA_006408675.1 Madoqua kirkii
TACAACAATTTTGTTAAAGTTTAACAAAGGCCAAATACTCCAAAAGTATGTCTTTAAATATTATGCATTCCACTGAAGCTTAATTTAAGAAATATAAATAAAAATTATAGTCATGAGATAAATCCATACCATATTTTTCACATAATGAAAGGCAAATTTAGTTTTGAAGCTAGTCACCATGAGCAATCATATTTACCAGTTTATAGATGTTTACAAATCCACATTTGTTAAAATATTTATGTGTGTAGATTCAGAAAAGACATCAGTTGTGATATGTCAGTTACAGTATTAGGTGTCAAAGTATCACTGGAGATTGAGAAGGCAGAAGATATTGTTGGACATTTTGAAACATCACAGAAATTCACATAGACCAGGAATTCACCAGTGTACATCTGAATAAAAGCATCTTTTGCGTGTTATTTTTCACCCTTTCAAGGCTCAAAGAACCACAGGAGATCCTTGATGCTATCAAAGGCTTTGGCACACTTCTATGCAGGCAATACCAATACCTCATCATCATGTTAGAATGCCTGAGGGTATGTGAGAGGGAGTTGAGAGTCAAAGTTCACTGCTGCTGCCAGCAGCTACTCTTCTACTGTTATTTCTGTGATGCCTGTGGTGGGTTGCTGCTACTGCTGCTAAGTCACTTCAGTCGTGTCCAACTCTGTGCGACCCCATAGACGGCAGCACACTAGGCTCCCCCGTCCCTGGGATCCTCCAGGCAAGAACACTGGAGTGGGTTGCCGTTTCCTTCTCCAATGCATGAAAGTGAAAAATGAAAGTGAACTCACTCAGTAGTGTTCAACTCTTAGCGACCCCATGGACGGCAGCCCACCAGCCTCTTCCATCCATGGGATTTTCCAGGCAAGAGTACTGGAGTGGGGTGCCATTGTTACACAACCATAAGCCCCAAATGAGAAAGTGAGGGGGGGGGAGATATTCATGGCTTTTCACATTTTGTTCTCCCTTACTGACTCCCAGCAATACTTTGAGATTGTGACAGGAAAGTCCACCCTTCTTTCAGCTTTTGGAGACTAGGGTGCAGGGGTCAAGTGCTGTGAAGTTTTTGAGGACAGTTGGGAGCAGAAAGCAGTTTTCTTTAGTGTGTATATTAAAAATATCTTCTATTTAGTTTGAAATCCATTGTGAAATGCAGCATACAAGACTTCTCCATTTACTTTAGAAAGAATTCCAACATGGAATCATGTCAGTATAGCACTTTATAGAAAGTATTCTGTTTAGTACTAGCAGAAAGAACTTTACAAATCTTCCAGACTGCCAACAATACCTTGTTTTAGTTCTTCAGTGTTAGATATCCTGCTTTCTCTGTCACTAATTTCTCTTCCACTAAACTGAAAGTCTTTGATGGCTATCCTGTTTATTTGCCCAAGGCTCTGCATAATTTGGTGTGGCTGTTAATGCAGAAAATTTAAATGCAGATTAGTGCTAAACATTCAGGAATGCTTTTGAATCAGATCTTCAGTGAGGTACCCCTATATGTGCCTGATGGCATAGTGTAACTTACTTCGTCATTAAGCAGCCATGCAAATTTGTATATGCATAAGAAGTATTTACAGTTTCTGTAGGTCACTTATATAACTGGTGGGGAATTAGAATTTTTGACAAATTGCTATTTAATTCAAACATAATTCATCAATAAAATATTATCATCCTCCCATGTTCTTAGAGTGTATGTTAACATTGACTGATTTTCTGAAAGAATTAGAAGAAAAATAAAGCAATCTTGTTAGTGCAAGTAAAGAAGTACATCGTAATGAGATTTAAAATCATGATTCCCTTTGTAATACATGATTATCATTATATAATTGTATATTTTAATATATCTTGAAAAGTACTGTGGTGCAGTGGGAGCATGAATTCTGAAATCAGGGAAATCTAGCTGTAACTCCTGTCCTGCCTTTAAAATGTATGACCTTAAATAGGCTTCCCTGGTGGTTCAGATGATAAAGAATCTGCCTGCGTTGCAGGAGACCCCAGTTTGATCCCTGGTCAGGAAAATGCCCTGGAGAAGGGAATGGCAATCCACTCCAATATGCTTGTCTGGAAAATTCCATGGACAAAGGAGCCTGGCAGGCTTCACTCCATGGGACTGCAAAGAGTCAAGCATGACTGAAAGACTAACACTTTCAGTTTCACTTGAATAAGCCCGCTGTGCCTCAGTTTCTATGCCATTCATACTTATTGTGTGCATGAAGTGCCAAGCACGGGGCAGGTTCCTGGAACCTGCTGTTGTGAGCCTGATGTGTCTCATTCAGCTTATGCAAATAGTTTGTTCTTCAAAGCAGAGAGACAGTATAGGGAGGGGAAGAGCAGTTGTATTTTTCTTTTTTTGGAGAATTCAGTCACTCCAGTTTTCAGTCATTCCCATTTCCATAGGCACCACAGTCTGAGTAAATGTAGGAGGTTTTAAGTTGTACATTTCACATACTCATATAGACATCAGATGTAAAAAGGGCTGCAGGAGAAAATTGTAGACTTATTATTTAATTCAGTCATTTAACAAATATCTTATTAACTGCCTGTATGTGTTAAGTGTCATGGCTGTATTATGGAAATAAAGAGAAATAAGGCTCATTCTCTGCTCTCAAGCAGCTGCTTATGTAGAAGGCCTGTTTTCTGTCTATACAAGGCAAGGCAGGCCTTTATGTAAAGCTGCTCTTTCAGTTGTTATGAAGACAAATGGACGGTATTATCTTGTCTTAGTGGAATGACACTATGGATTAATTTTAGTTTTTTTTGTTATCCTAGAATATTTCAGTTCATTTTGAGACATCATGATATAAGATTAGTAAAAGAGTAGAATCTGTGGATGTAACATAGCATTTTGGTTTAAGGAAGAAATGTGGGCCTTGAACTTGGGTCTCAGCCTTGAAATTGAGCTGGTTTATCTTACAAAGATTTCTCAATTTTTTCTTATTCCCAGTTTTGTCTCCATAGCTATGAGGGTAACAACAGCTAGTTCCTCAAATTTTCTATCCAGTTTATCATAGTATTTTGCTAATTCCCTGAGTTTCTATTATTAATAAATTCAGTTCCGTTTAAAATATTTTAAATGTTTTATTTTAGCTTACAAAAGAAAAGCTAGAAAGGTCTTTAAAACCTTGAGCTTTAGTGAGTTAAGCACCGATTTATGTTTTAAATTTATAAGATATGAACTTTGATTTTTGAGTACTAAGCTTCTGAGAAAGTAAACAGGGCCACCATGCATGATTGTACAGTCAGCACACTGCATAACTGCATGTGCTGTCCCTGTCAGAAAGTCTCGCTGTGACTCCCATTCTCCCTTTAGTTTCCAGCTTCAAAGTCTCAACAGAGCACCTATATAATATACTTTTATTTAGATGATTTTTATTAGGTATAATTGACATGCAATATTAGAGTAGTTTCAGGTATACAACACAATGATTTGATATTTTGAATATATTGTAAAAACAATCACCATCATTAAGTCTAGCTGAAATCGTCACCATGGACATTTATAGGAATTTTTCCTGTGATGAGAACTCTCTTGGCAGCTTTTGCTAACTATACTTGCCGTGCTGTTCATTACATTCCCATTATGTATTTATTTTATATCTGGAAGTTTTTACGTTTATATTCCCTTTGCCTGTTTCCTCTATCCCTAATTCCCCAGCTCTGAGAAACATTGAACAATCTGATGACACTATCTTAACTATCTCATCCTCTGCCACCTCCTTCTCCTTTTTTCTTCAGTCTTTCCCAGCATCAGAGTCTTTTCCAGTGAGTCAGCTCTTCACATCAGGTGGCCAAAATATTGGAGCTTCAGTTTCAACAACAGTCCTTCCAGTGGATATTCAGGGTTGATTTCCTATCTCTTTGCAGTCCAAGGTACTCTCAACTGTGGTACTCTCAGCACCACAACTTGAAAGTATCAGGTCTTTGGCACTCAACCTTCTTTATAGTCCAACTCTCACATCCATACATGACTACTGGAAAAGCCATAGCTTTGCCTATATGGACTTTGTCAGCAAAGTGATGTCTCTGCTTTTTAATATGCTGTCTAGGTTGGTCATAGCTTTCCTTCCAAGGAACAAGCATCTTTTAATTTCATGGCTGCAGTCATCACCATCTGCAGTGATTTTGGAGCCCCCCCCCCAAATAAAATCTGCCACTGTTTCCATTTTTCCCCATCTACTTGCCATGAAGTGATGGGACCAGATGCCATGATCTTAGTTTTTTGAATGTTGAGTTTTAAGCCAGCTTTTTTACTCTCCTCTTTCACCCTCATCGAGAGGCTCTTTATTTCCTCTTCACTTTCTGCCATTAGAGTGGTATCATTTGCATATATGAGGTTGTTGGTATTTCTCCCAGCAACCTTGATTCCAGATTGTGTTTCATTCAGCCCAGATGAATTGACAGTACCAGTCACCTAGTTAGTAAGGTCAAAAACTTTCAGATCATCCTTGACTATTCTCTTTGCTTTTTCCCTCATATCTAATTCATTAGCAGTTCCTGTTAGCTCTATGTTGACATTATATGCTGAACCTACTAATCCCTACTGCTACCTTACTAGCGAGCCAGCATCATCTTTTACTTGAATGGCTACAGGAGCTTCCAAACTATTATTTTTACTTTTCTTCTTGCCTGACAACAGTTTGTTCTCTGCAGCAGCCAGTAAGATATACAATCTTTTAAAACTGGAAAGCAGATCCTATCATTCCCTCTGATCTAAAATTCCAGTGACTTCTCTTAATTTTTAGAAGAAAATTTACATTTTATTTTGCTTTATATGGTCTGCACATACTTTTTAAATCTCATTTCTAAGCTTCACTATCTCTATGCACCCTTCGTTCTCTGCTCTGATCTCTCTGGTTTTGCTGTTTCTTATAGATGTCAGACTTAGCCAAGGGCCTTTTCATTTGCTGTTTTCTTGGTGCTGAACATTCTTCCTCCAAAACTTTGCAATTTCACTCCTTCATTCAGATCTCTGCTAAATGACATCTCTTCATAGAGACCTTCTCTGAGTACTTTATTTAAATAGATCTTTCTCCTCCTCCATTACTATCCTTTAAACTGTTTTATTTTATTCATATCACTTGCTGCCATTAATATTTAATAGCATGTTTATTGTTTGTCTTTCTCAATAGAATGTCAGATCCACTTTCATCACCAGCCTCTAGAACAATTCCTGTGTATTGCATGTGTTCAGTAAATACTTGTAGAATAAATGAGTGGGTGTAGAGGGAATAATGAGAGAAAAAGATCACCCAACTTAAGGGATCACCTCCTTAGGAGATGATGTAGCATTCAGTGAAAAGTGGAAGGGAACATTCAATGCTTACCCCGTTGTTCCATAATCTCATTTTAATTGGATAAACTCACTTATTTGTCTATTCACATCTCCCCCAATACACATCAGAAAATATAATTTCTATACCAGCAGAAAAGTTTTACTCTGTATCCCATGGTATCCAGCATATCATATGTCCTCAATAAATATGTGTAATAAATGAATGAACTTGGTGTTGGTAGACCTGAGATAAATTTCCTCTTGGCTTCTAGCTTGCTGAATAACTTGGGCTAATCATTTCCTTATTCTGGGTCTTAATTTGCCCCTCTGTGTGCTGAGCCCTTCGTGCCAGAAGTTGACCATTGGGATCACCTGCCCTAGCCATACCTTTTTTTTTTTTTTAACTGAGATATAATTCATATGACATAAAATTCACCCTTTTCAAGGGTAGGTCAGTGCGTTTAGTATATTCATAGCTTGTGCAACAGTCTATTTCCAGGACATCTTCATCATCCAAAAAGAGCCTGTACCTCCCAATACTTCCCTCCTCCCTTATTCCTGATAATCACTAATTTACTTTCTGTCTCTATGGATTGCCTATTCTGAGAAAATTTCATATAAATGGAATCATACAATCTGTGGTCTTTTTGTGGTTGGCTTCTTAGGATAATTGTTTCAAGGTTCATCCATTATGAAGCACGTCTCAATACTTCATCCTCTTTTATGAATGAGTAATATTGTATTCTATGGCTATAACACATTTTGTTTATCATTCATCATTTGCTGGATACTTGGATTGCTTCCACTTTTTGCTATAATACTGCTATGAACCTTTATGCACAGATTTTTATGTGGATGTATGTTTTCAGTGATTCTTGGTGGAATTTCTGGGTCATATAATCACTGTATATTTTATCTTCGAGGAATCATTTTGAGGCTATTTTTAGAATCAAGTGCCCCATTTTACTTTCCCACCAATACAGTCCATTTTCTCTGCATTTTCGCCCACACTGTCTTTTGTGTCCTGATTTAGTAAAATTGTATATGTTCAAGTTACACAAAGTGATGATTTAACACACATATACATAGTGAATTGATTATTGCAGTCAAGCTAATAGACATGTATTTATTTATTTATTTATTTTTGGATGACAGTACCTGAAATCCACTCTCTTTGCAAATTTCCATTATTCAATGCAGTATTGTTAGTTATACTTGTTATGGTATACATTAGATTTCTAGGCTTATTCATCCTATATAACTGCAACTCTGTATCCTTTGGCCAACATCTCACCATTTTTTTCTATCCTCTTGCTCCTGGTAACCACTGTGCTCTCTGTTTCTAAGTATTTGACTTTTAAGCATTCCACATATAAATGGAGTTATGTAATTTTTTCTTTATTTGTCTGGCTTATTTCACTTAGCATAATATCTTCTAGATTCATTCATATTATAGCAAATGAATGGCAGGAGATCTTTCTTTTTTAAGTCTGAAACAAACAAATAAAGTCTTTATTCATCCACTGATGGATACTTAGGTTGTTTCCTTATCTTGTTATCTTTTAATTCTAGCCGTCCTAAATGGGTGTGAATTCATATTTATTTAATCCTCAACACTTCTCATAGAACAAGCATTAGAGTCTTAGAGAGGGTGTGTAGTTTGCCTAATTCACACAGCTAATGAATTACAGAAAAGCAACTTGCATTCATCTTATTCCAGAGCTCATTTATCTACTATAATATTGTACTTCCTATAGCCTCTTTGAACGCTGTTCTAAGAATGAATCCCTCTAGTCACCACTGTTCTTTACCAGTAGCATTTCATTATCTTACCTCTAAACTTGTTATTCCCCTCATATATAGTATTATAATGAGTTCTTTCACTATCATCATGGACTCCTTCACACCTCCATATCTAAGCCCTGTGCATCCCACTCCCTTAATAGCCCTTGAATCTGTCTCTCTTTCCTTGCTGCTCCAGTGTAGATCCAACAGCCCCCATTTGGCTCCCTATCTCCAGTCTCCTCCAGTCTGTTTGGTTCAGTCTACTCTTCATCATGAACCTAAAGGTATATTCAAAAAGTACATGTGATAGTGCCACTTTTCTGTGAAAAAAAGTCATGGTCCTCTGCAGCCCAATGATAAAATTCATATCCCTGAACATGGCATTCATGATATAGCCCCACCCTACCTTAATAACTGTTCTCCAACTACTCACACTTTTTGTCTAAAATTGATTCCTATGCTCAAACCACACTAAATATTTTCTTTTACATTTTCTTAAACAAACAATGAACTTTCATTCTTTCAAGATGCTCTCTCTTTGAAATTCCCTTTCTTTCTTTTTCCATCTATTGCAATCCTTCAAGGCCTAGCTCAAAATTACCTCTTTCACAAAATTTGCTTCAAGACCATCAGAAAGAATTAGCACTGTCATTCTCATAGTGCTTATTTGCATGATTCTACCTGTATTATAATAATTGATCCATTTCTCCTGCTGGACTAGTGTGCAACCTCTTAAAGCTATTCCCCATCACTTGCCTACACTTAGAAGAGAGGCCTCTAGTTGCCCACTTGCCTATTTATGAAGCCTCCTTTTCTGGTACTTATTCACTCCTAGTTCTCTGCAGTTTCTGAGGCTGGCTTTTGTGTTTTCCCATGGAAACAGATGGCTAGTTAGAGAAAGGGGATGATGCTGAGCTTTTATTACCCAATAGGAGCAATGAACGTTGTCTTCAGAAAGAGTATGTACTCTGAAAACAAACTTCAAGCTATGAAAACTGGCTCTACCATATTAGTTTTGTGACACTGAGACTTTTAGGGCCTTTGATTTTGTATCTGTAAAATGGGACTGATAACAATTTACAGAGTAGTTTTGAAGATTATGAGAGATAATCCATGTAAAGCACTTAGAACTGGCCCTGACACAAAGAAAGTGTTTAAATAATGGTACCTGTTCTCATTATTATTATCATTGTCATTCTTATAATTATTACCATTTTATCTTTATTATTCAGCATAGCCCAGACCTTGAGATGGTTTTCCTGGCAGAATGGCCTAGTTCCAAATCCTTATTGCTGCTATCATTATATGTCTTATTTCCAAGCCAGGAAAAGACCCTTTCCAATGTGGATGGTAGTGGCCTGAGACTGTGTTTGTGGATCATCTTTATGAGATTAGACCTTCTTTTACTATATTGAGATGGTGATAATACCATAAAGCATGACCAATCGCTGTTGCTTTCCCTAAATGAGAACAAGGATGGAATTTCCTAGAGTTTCTTCACCAAAAGAAAGTATTAAGATAGAAACATGTAACTGAGATGATAGACTCAAAGCATGTGAGAGAATGAATTGATATCACTTCATGTGTGACATAAGAATTTACTTCATACTTTCTAGAAGGTACATGTGCTTGAGGTTAATCCTAAGTGCTGGAGGTTAGATGGCCTCTGCCACAAGGCATCTTCCAGAAGCATGTGATCTAATTACATTGCACTTTTGAGCTATGTCAGTAGTATTATTAATGAGTCTTTGATATTTTTTGTTTGACTAGTCTGATGGCAGTTGTACTAGGGTTAATAAAAGCAGGGCTATGTATCTACCTTGGGACCAAAGTAAGGGAGCTATAGAGGAACTCCTTGGCTCTAACCCTTATGGTGGTAGCAGCAGTGCAGTGATCAGTAAAAAGCTCCCAAGAAAAAGAAAACTCTTGGGGAAAAATTCTTTGAAACAAGACTTACTCTTTCTTTCCCCATGGAAACTCTTGCCCCACTGCCTACTGAGAACATAATAGTATAAATAATAACTAGCAATTATTGAGTGTTTATTATGTACCAGGCACTGAAATAAGTATACTACCTCATGTAATCATCACCACAACCTCATGAAGTAGGCACTACCATTATTTCTTTTACTGAGGAGAAAATTTTAGATATAGAAAGATTATGAACTTGCCCAAGATCTCACAGTTGGTAAGTAGCACAACTGGCTCCAGAACCTGCAGTTCTTTTAAAATTTTATTGTGAAGAGTTTCAAATGTAAAAGCAAATTGTATATTTAATAAAAATATACAGTATAACATACAGCATAACATATTCCACATGTCCATATTGCCCAGCTTCAACATTTACAACTACATGCCCAATCTTGTTTCATCTATACCCTTACCCATTTCCCTAAAACGGACATCATGTCATTTCTTTCATAACACTTCAGTATGTACCTGTAAAAGATGAAGACTCTTTTTTAACCAAAAACCTCAATACCATTATCATACATAAAAGAAACCAAACAAAATAGTAATTCCTTAAAAGCAGTAACTATCTGGTCAGTGTCCTAATTCTCTTTCTTACATTAAAAAAATTAATCAGGATCCAAATAGGACCTATGTGTTTTAATTGCTTGACATATCTCTCAGGTCTTATTTAGCTGACCAGAGCCTCTGTTCTTAACCACTACACTCTGATCCAGGTTTTCTATTACCAAGGAAGGTGACAATTTCCATATAGCAGGAGTTCTCAATTAGCTGTTCATTAACAGATTCAGGGGACTCTATGAATCTCTTAAAATTGGTTTTCAAAATTTTACATGTATTTGTATAGGTTAATTTTTCTAGGGAAAATATCCTTGGCTCTCATTAGAGTCTCAAAACTTTAATTAAGACATAAGACAACTGAAAAGCATATGCTATTGTCACAGGAAACTGTAAACCACAATAGCTAGGGGAAGGCCATAAAGTGGCTAGTTGAGGATGGGAAAAGAAGTTAAATTCAGTTTAGCACATTACATTGAAATATTAGAGGTATTTATAAATAACTTTTGAGATAAATAGAAATAGTTAAGGATTACCTGATGTTTGTATTTGAAAGTAATATAATCTTGGCATATTGTGGTTTTGCTGAATTGTGGTCATGAACATAATCAGATCTTGAATTGAATTCCTTGTATTACGAGACCTGTGTCTCCATATGAAGTGGGGTAGGTAGAGACTGATTTTTGTGGGATATCATTGGTTTGTTCCATAACAAAAGCTCCTTTGAATATATATATAATTTTGCAATCTTATGTCTACATGTCTAAAAATGAAAAGATGATAAAGGTTGTCATTAATCTTTCCTCTACACCAACTTTTCCTAGATGAAATTCAACATAGAACACCCAATGGTACTATCATCAGCAGCATAGAACCCCCCAAGCCACCACAATACCCCAAAATGCCTATGCAAAAGAGTGTGGAAGCAGATCCTGGGAGGAAGTCCCCAAGCAGGCTTGTTTCAGATGTGAAGTTGGAGACCTGCCTCGAGGTGGACGTGGGGAAATTGGTGTCTAGGCTGCAGGATGGAGGGACCAAGGCCATGCCAAAGGCCAGCAATGGACCTGTGCCAGGCCCTGGGACCACTAAGGCCCCTTCTTTCCACATAAAGAGATCAGCACCTCGGCCCCTGGCTCACCACAAGGAGGGTAAGTGCTTGGGAATTCCAAGAGGAAGAGAAATGACCTCAACTACTTTGTGCCTTGAAACACTTATGAGGTTATAGGTATTTAAGTAGAAATCTGTTCTGGTTTATTACTACTAATGTTGAAATCTTTGCAACCCTGTGGACTGTAGCCTGCCAGGCTCCTCTATCCATGGGGATTCTCCAAGCAAGCATACGAGAGTGGGTTGCATGCCCTCCTCCAGGGAATCTTCCCAACCCAGCGATTGAACCCAGGTCTCCCCCATTGCAGGCAGAGTTTTTACCAGCTAAGGCATCCGGGAAGCCCAAGAATACTGGAGTAGGTAGCCTGTTCCTTCTCTAGGGGATCTTCCTGACCCAGGAATTGAACCAGGGTCTCCTGCACTGCAGGTGGATTCTTTACCAGCTGAGCTACCAAGGAAGCCCAAGAATATAGAAACCATTCACAATAATCACTACTAGAATGTAAGCTTTATGAGGGAGGGATTTTTGGCTGTTTTATTTACTTCTATATCCCAAGTACTTAGAACAATGCCTGATTGTCACATAGTAGGTACTCATTATTTGTGAAATAAATTAATAATTATAGGTTACTACAGGATATTGAATATAGCTCCTTGTGTTATATAGTAAATCTTCCCTGGTGGCTCAGACGCTTTCCTTGTTCATCCATTCTATATATAATAGTATGCATCTGCTAATCCCAGATTCCCAATCCATCCACCCTCCACATGACTCCCACCTTGGCAGCCACAAGGCTGTACTCTATGTGTATGACTCTTTAAGGTTTCATAAAATAAGTTCATTTGTGTCATATTTTAGATTCCATGAATATTAGTGATACCATATTTGTCTTTCTCTTTCTGACTTACTTTACTTATTATGATAATCTCTAGATCTATCCATGTTTCTTCAGATGACATTAGTTCATTCTTTTATGTTTGATCCCTGGGTTGGGACGATCCCCAGGAATAGGTAATAGCAACCCACTTCAGTATTCTTATCTGAAAAATTCCATGAACAGAAGAGCCTGGCAAGCTATAGTCCATGGGGTCACAAAGAGACACAACTGAGTAACTGAGCATGCACACACAGACACACACACACATATATTGCATCTTCTTTATCCACTCATCTCTCGATGGACATTTAGGCTGCTTCCATATGTCTTGGCAATATAAATAATGCTGCTGTGGTGTGCATGTATCTTTTTGAGTTGATATTATTTATTAATATAATTTTTGCTGCCATTTATTTATTTCTACTTCTGTATGCATTATGGCATGCTCACCACCAAGAATTTAGTTTCTATCCATCACCATACAGTTCATTCCCTTTACTCATTTCACCCCCTCCTTCCCCTCTGGTAACCATTGCTCTGTTCTTTGCATCTGCATGTTTGTTTTGTTTTAGTTTGATTTGTTCATTTATTTTGTTTTTTTGTTCATTGATTATTTTTTGTCTTTTCCACATAAACAAAATCATACAGTATTTGCTTTTATCTTCTTTCACTTAGCATAATATGCTTAAGGTTCACCCATGTTGTTGTGAATGACAATATTTCATCTTTTTATGACACAGTATTATTCCTTTGTATATATCACATCTTTACTTATTCATTGTTGTGCACTTAGGTTTTCCCCCATACTTAGCTATTGTAAATAATGGTGTGATGAACATAGAGTTACATATATTTTTGAATTTGTATTTTCATGTTATTTGTATAATATCCACAACTGGAATAGCTGTATCATATGGTAGTTCTAGTCTTAATTTTTGAGGAATCTCCATACTGTGTTCTCTAGTGGCTTTACCAAGTTACATTCCCACCAACAGTATAAGAGGGTTCACTTTTCTCCACACTCCTTTCCGTAATTTGTTACGTCTTTTAGGAAATAGCCATTCTGATGGACGTGATGTGATATCTCACTGGGGTTTTGATTTGCATTGTCCTAATAATTAATGATCTTGGACACATTTTAATATTCCTGTTGGCCATTGTTATGTCTTTTTTGGAAAAATGTCTATATAGCCCTTCTCTCCATTTTTAAAGTCGGTTGTTTAGGGTTTTTTGTTGTTGAGTTACATGAGTTCTTTAAATGTTTTGGACATTAAC